>JAQIUQ010003394.1:0-21524 GCA_030378365.1 Hybognathus amarus
CCCGTACAGCCCATTGAGAGAGATACATGTCTGGCCCTGTCCAAGTCACGCCTTTCACAAACTCCGGTCTGATGGACTTGATTACGCGTGCTTCGCGGAGTCCACGACCGTAGGCTGTCCCATTTGGCATTTTTAACGCTCTGGAACTGCTGGGCCACGCCCTTTGTGCCTGTTGATTCCGTACGTGCTACTCTGGGGTTGCAAGGGGAAGTAACAATAGGAAAAGCCAAAACGAAAAAGGTGAGAACACACTTCAATCCTCTGTCCCAGAGTGAAGATGACACCAGACAATATAAAGTGTTCAAAGGATTTTATTTACAAACAGTATGAATATATAAAACAAAGGACAGAACATGTGTTCCTGAGGGAGCAATGGCTCAGGGGAGAGCAAGGCCTAAAATAACAAACAAAACAGCCCACTAACTAAATTTCAGGAGGAGTTCTAACCAACCTAAGAAAAGGTTAAACAAAAAAAGAAATAAACAACACAAACTTTCCTACACTCCCTTGCTATACCGAAAAACAGAGTCAAAACAGTATTCAAAGAAAAAGGCACTCACCCCTACAGCTTCCCTTACAAAGGTAAATATTAAACCAGAGTTAAAGGCAATCAATTCTTTCTTTCAATTTCAGATGAGGTGAGAACAAGATCTTTCAAAACAGGCCACTGCTGCGAAAGTGAGTTAGCCACTGCTAAAGTGAGTTAGCCACTGCTAGGCTGAAGTGAGTTAGCCACTGCCAGGAGTTAGCCATGAAGTGAGAGCCACTGCCACTCTGACCACAACCTCTGATTAGCAGCAGAGCGTTATCAACGGTTCAGTCTGGATCAGGGGAGAAGTGTGCTCTCCTCTGCAAACGCTGGACTGCACTCTTATACTCCCCCGTCTCAGGTAGACTCACAAACGAGTGACAGGTGCTGATGATATCAGGCCTGAGAGCGAGAGAGAGAGAGAGAGACAGCAAGCAAACAACACAGGGCATACAACCACGCCCACACTTTCAGAAACAAAGTAAATCAAAGAGGTTCACAGAAAAACAAAATCAATGAATATAAACAAATAAATATATGAATACGTCCTTGGACGTAACAACAAATAAATGAATAAATGAATACGTCCTTGGACGTACACCCCCACTCATTAAGAATACAGACCAGGGATCAAAGTACTATCTACTTACACTTTCTTTCAAACTTTTAGACTTAAGTCTACATAATACCTAAATCTCCATCTCCCCAGCTCTGGAAAGGGCATCAGCCACGACATTATCAGTGCCTTTGATGTGCTGAATCTGGATATTGTAGTCCTGTAATTTCAGAGCCCAGCGCAACAAACGCTGGTTAGAAGAGGACATGTTAGAGAGAAAGGTCAAAGGGTTATGGTCTGTATACACGGTTATCGGAACTGCACTGCTCCCAAGATATACTTCGGAAATGTTGCAGGGCCCACAATAAAGCCAAGGCTTCCTTTTCAATGGTGCTATATGATTTCTGGTGTTTGAAGAATTTTCGAGAGAAGTAGGATACCGGGTGTTCAACACCATGAGGATCCTCCTGGATCAGCACAGCTCCAGCACCAGAAGCACTGGCATCTACTTGCAGCTTAAAAGGTAGTTCAAAGTTAGGTGCTGCCAGCACAGGAGCATTACAAAGAAGATCTTTTGCTGCTTCAAAAGCTCTGTCACATTCAGAACTCCATTTAAAAACTCTCGATGTACTTAGCAAGTCCGTGAGGGGAGCAACTACCGATGAAAAGTTCCTGCAGAAGCCCCGGTAGTACCCTGACATCCCCAAGAACCGTCGAAGTTCACGCTTGTTGCAGGGTTTTGAAAAGTTCAGAATGGCTTCTACCTTAGCTTCCACTGGCTTTACAAACCCATGGCCCACCTCTTTCCCCAGGTAGGTCACTGTGGCTTTTCCTACCTCACACTTTGCAAGGTTCAAGGTTAGCGAAGCACGTGCCAGTCTGTCAAAGACCATCTCCAATGTTTCAATGTGTTCTTCCCAAGTCTTGTTATAGAGCACAATGTCATCAAGATAAGCATCACAGTTAGGAACATCTCCAAGCACAATTTGCATAAGTCTCTGAAAAGTGGCTGGGGCATTGCGCATACCAAAGGCGAGGACGGAATACTGTAGGAAGTAGTCTGTCTGTGGCAAAAGCAGAGATTTCTGAGGCACGGACAGTCAAGGGCACTTGCCAGTAACCTTTCAGCAGGTCTAGCTTTGTGACAAATGTAGCTGACCCCACTCTATCCACGCAATCCTCCATACGGGGGAGTGGAAAGGAGTCTGGTTTCGCTACCGCGTTGACTTTGCGGAAATCTGTGCAGAAACGAAAAGTGCCATCCGCCTTTGGGACCAGCAAACAGGGAGAACTCCAAGGACTTTGACTATGTTGGGCCAGGTCATGCTGTAGCATATATTCAACCTCAGTTTTCATTAAGTTACGCTTGGTTGGATTAACCCGGTAAGGATGCTGTTTAATGGGTTTAGCTTGCCCAACATCGATGTCATGTTTTAGGGACTGAAGTTCTGCCTGGGACATCAGAGAACAGGGATGGGTAATGATGCATCAACTTAATAACTTGCTTGATCTGCTCAGGGTTTAAATGGGCAAGAAAAGAAGGCAAGTCTTCCAACACTGCAGAGTTTTGTAATCTTCCACCAGTGTGTACACTGGCTTGAAGGGTCTCTTCTACATCAGACATATTAACTGCCACTGTCACAGGTAGAGCAGTTACATGATTAGGTGGGGAGACAGACTTTGAATTACACACAAATCTCTTCAACATATTAATGTGACATACTCTAGTCTTCCGTCTCCTGTCAGGGGTACTGAATTACATAATCGGTATCGCTAAGTTTCTCTTTCACCTGATATGGCCCTGAAAATTTGGCTTGTAAAGCTGAACCAACTTCAGGCAGAAGTACAAGAACTTCATCATTTGGCTGGAAACTCCGAGAGACACTTCTCTTATCATAGCGTTTCTTCATCTTTGATTGAGTTACCATCAAGTGCTCCAGAGCAAGATTGCGGGCCTGGTGCAAGCGCTCCCGAAATGAACTAACATACTCAGGGATTGTTACTGGTATAGCATCCTTTGCTAGTAATTGTTCACTTAGCACTTTGAGAGGACCACGCACTGTGTGCCCAAAAACAAGATCTGCTGGACTAAAGCCAAGTGACTCCTGCTCTGCTTCTCTAATAGCAAACAATAGAAATGGTAACGCTTCAGCCCAGTCTCTTCCCACTTGAGAGACAGTACGTACGCAACATTGTTTTAAGCGTCTGATGGAATCTTTCCACAGCCCCTTGCGATTGTGGGTGATATGCGCTTGAGAGAACATGCTTAATTCCAAGGTGAGCTAATGTCTGAGTGAACAGTCTGGATGTAAAATTTGTTCCCTGATCTGTTTGTAGAACTCTAGGCAAACCAAAGGTGGTACAGAACTTGATCAGTTCTCGTATAATTACAGGAGCCTTGATAGAGCGCAGGGGGATAGCTTCAGGAAAGCGTGTGGCTGTGCACATAATGGTCAGGATGTACTCGTGCCCCGATTTTGACTTGGGTAACGGACCGACACAGTCAATCAACAAACGTTCAAATGGTTCTCGCATGACAGGTATGGGATGTAATGGAGCAATGGGAAGCTTCTGGTTCGGCTTACCAGCTAATTGGCAAGCAGCGCATGAGCGGCAGAAGTTAGACACAGCGGATTTCAATCCAGGCCAGAAAAAGTAGCGAGACACACGTCGAAATGTCTTTGTGACACCCAGATGGCCAGAGAGCACATGCTCGTGAGCAATTTTCAAAACATGCTCTCTATACGGTTGAGGCAGAACAATCTGGAAAACCTCGTTAAGGGCAGTACGGGCTTTTGGCCTCCATCTTCGCATTAAAACTTGATTGTCCCAGAAATACTCTACTTTATCATTGGGCTTTCTTTTGAGACCTACGATAGACTCAATGCACCTGGATAACGAGGGATCCGTTTTCTGGGCAGCCGCTAATCGATCTCTGCCTACCCCTAAGGCAGGATTCGGTTTCAGCAACGTCTCTACATTACCATTTTCGTTCACATCAACCCTTTCTGCCATTAAGTCATGATCTTTAGAACTGTCCAGAAAGGTCTCAGAGAGGTCAAGTACATCTCTGAATCTTTGTGCCTGGGCACGCGTCACTGCGCACGCGGGAAAAACAGCGGAAAAGCGTTGTGCTACTTTTGAACAATCATCTGGGTTTGGTTCACTAATTACCACTGGCCGCGGGAAAACATCTCCACCAGCAAGATCGTTTCCCAGGATTAAATCTACTCCGTCGACGGGTAAACGTGAACAAACCCCCGAGTCTTACAGGACCTGTAACCAAATCTGACTTTAAGTACAGGTCATGTAGGGGGAGGCTGAGACATTGCATACCGATTCCTCGTATCAGAACGTCAGCACCCACATAATTAGACAGCGAAGGCAATAATTCTTCCCGAATAAGTGACTGGACTGATCCAGTGTCTCTCAAAATCTTCACTGACTTTCCCTTAGAGTCAGATGAATGAGACACTGTGCCGTCCAGCAGAAATGGCTGATACCCACACGTAACAGTGGTGGAATTATCGCAGTCATCTAACGTATGCACCAAAGCTGCACTTTTTGGACGTGACGCAGCAACTTTTTGTTTCCAAGCCCTACAATCGGAAATGAGGTGATTTGGGTCCATGCAAAAAAAACAGACTCGTCTATCAGCACTTTTCTTACGAAGCGAGCTAGCTGGGGGCTCCGTCTTAGCACGAGAAAAAACACGACTCTTCTCTCTAGCTAAACTCTCATCAGGTAAAGGCAATACATTACGCCTCGCAGTGGTGAACACATTTCTATGTGTTAGTGCAAATTCGTCAGCTAACACGGCCGCATCAATAAGAGACGCCACTTTTTGGTCATTTAAATGTACCTCTACACTTTCGGGTACACAATTCTTGAACTCTTCAAGCAGAATTAACTCCTGAAGATGTTCAAGAGTTGTAATTCGACTAGAAAAACACCACTTTTCAAAAAGTGTGCGTTTCTCTTGAGCAAACTCGACGTATGTTTGTTTGGCAGTTTTAGCGTGGGAGCGGAATTTCTGCCTGTACGCCTCTGGCACTAATTCATAAGCCCTCAAAACAGCGGCTTTGACTGTGTCATAGTCAAGAGACTGTTCCAGTGGCAGAGCAGAGGAGACTTCCTGGGCTTTCCCAGTGAAACTGCACTGCAAAAACAGGGCCCAGATATCTTTTGGCCAGCTCAATTTTGTGGCTATCCGCTCAAAAGTGACGAAGTACGCGTCCACTTCACTCTCTCTGAACGGTGGTACCAGTTTGAGATACTTACTGACATCAAAGTTTGCATTAGGCTCACCTGCATGCAAACTTTGAGCAGCAGCAGACGACAAGCTACTAGAAGATTGTGACCGAGGCAAAGGGACAGGTCTATCTTCCCGTGACCGAGGCAAAGGGACAGGTCTATCTTCCCATTCCGGACCTTTCACTCCAAACTGGCGTCGTTGTAAATCGCGATCTGTCTCCGCTTCTATGACGCGTAGTTTAACGAGTAAAGTTTCACGCTCCTCTTGCTTGATACGAAGATCTAGCTCTTTCATTTTAATTGCCAATGCCGGATCAAAAGAAGGTACTGCAGGAGAGCCATCGTCTAACACAGCTCCCGCTGCTATGTCAGACGAACCCTCCTCAATAGCACTGTCTTCTGGTAAAATACCAGTTTCCACAAGCTTATCACGCAATTCTTGCTTAATAACTTTCTTCGCTGCTTCCCTAGGGACACTAATATTAAAAAAGTCAGCTATCAACAATAAATCGACTTTGACAACGTTCAAAGGCCTCTGTGGTAGGCTGGAGAGTAAATGCAATCAAATCAAAGTCCATCTACCACAGTTTCCTCACCCACCAAAAAAAACTGCCAAACAGCAAAAAAAGGAGACTTACCCCACATAGATGAGTCTCTTTCCAAATTAGTTTAAACGAAGAGACGAGCCCCCACTTGTTACGTTCCGCTTACCGTCTACTCTAGGGGTTGCAAGGGGAAGTAACAATAGGAAAAGCCAAAACGAAAAAGGTGAGAACACACTTCAATCCTCTGTCCCAGAGTGAAGATGACACCAGACAATATAAGTGTCAAAGGATTTTATTTACAAACAGTATGAATATATAAAACAAAGGACAGAACATGTGTTCCTAGGGAGCAATGGCTCAGGGGAGAGCAAGGCCTAAAATAACAAACAAAACAGCCCACTAACTAAATTTAGGAGGAGTTCTAACTAACCTAAGAAAGGTTAAACAAAAAGAAATAAACAACACAAACTTTCCTCACTCCCTTGCTATACCGAAAAACAGAGTCAAAAACAGTATTCAAAGAAAAAGGCACTCACCCCCTACAGCTTCCCTTACAAAGGTAAATATTAAACCAGAGTTAAAGGCAATCAATTCTTTCTTTCAATTTCAGATGAGGTGAGAACAAGATCTTTCAAAACAGGCCACTGCTAAAGTGAGTTAGCCACTGCTAAAGTGAGTTAGCCATGCTAAAGTGAGTTAGCCACTGCCAACTCCTAACCACAACCTCTGATTAGCAGCAGAGCGTTATCAACGGTTCAGTCTGGATCAGGGGAGAAGTGTGCTCTCCTCTGCAAACGCTGGACTGCACTCTTATACTCCCCGTCTCAGGTAGACTCACAAACGAGTGACAGGTGCTGATGATTAGGCCTGAGAGCGAGTAGAGAGAGAGAGACAGCAAGCAAACAACACAGGGCATACAACCACGCCCACACTTTCAGAAACAAAGTAAATCAAAGAGGTTCACAGAAAAACAAAATCAATAATATAAACAAATAAATATATGAATACGTCCTTGGACGTAACAACAAATAAATGAATAAATGAATACGTCCTTGGACGTAACAGTGCCTTGAAGCGGCTCGCGGAAGCCCGCATAGATGCAGGCTCCACGCACTTTAACTACCCAGGAATCCTTGCGAAAGGCCAATCAGACAACAGATGGGAGGAGATTTCACTCACGGACTTACATGGCTGAGAAGAGTATATTTAAGAGTTTGATTATGTATTTTATGACATAAGCAGTACATTTTACCAGTTGTTACTTACAGTTTATACAAACATATTATTGGACCAGTGGTTGTATCTCAAACGTAATAACAGCTGTTGAATATAAGATTGCATTATGATTCATTAGATAAATAGAACCGAATGAAGTCATATCCGTAGTATAAATTTTTGAAACCTATACATTTTTCTTAACTTGCCTTAATTTTGTGTTAAAATTGAATATTATGTAGGCTATTATTATGTACAACTGTATTTATCATTTACATGACATCTATTCTAATGCCCAGGTGGCATATACAATTATAGAACTGTAAAAGCAGGCTGTTTAGTTAAAATAAAATAAAAAAAAATAAAAAATCCTAGTTTTCAATGCTAAAGACTGTAATTTTTTTAATGACATTTTTTTATATCATTAAAAAATAATTATTATATATTTCTAATAAAGGGACTGATGAGATGATCTTTAAGTTTATTCAGCTCCGTATGGAGAGGGATAACCATAGACAGTAAAAGATAGAAAGGGGATAAGAAAGGGGATAACTGTTAAGGCTTTCACAGGCGTGAGTAACGAGTTTCTGTTTCCGGCGTGACGATCGAGTCTGTCCCAAAAATACCTCTCAATGCACCCTCGCGGACTCGCGCTAAGGGCCCTATAGGTCTGCACTACATGACGTCATCGAAGTGTGGACTCTGAGGAAGTCCACAAGTCCGGAGTGTGCCATTTGGGACAGGGCCTCTATCCTGCAGCCTTTCATGCTCATTAAAAATTAAAGATGGCGCTGCCGTGAATAAGGCGTATACTTTGCAAGTTGTCCGCAACACCATCTGGCGGCCTGTACACAATATAGTCTCTGCAGACGGCGATAGATTGAAGCGTGCATCCGAGTGAAGATGGTGCGCGAGCCGCAAAAGATACTGTATCAATGCAACTGATAGCAGCAAAAAAGAGTGCTCCAGCTTGATTTAAAGGTACAATATGCAGGATTTCTGCAGTAAAATATCCTAAAACCACTAGGCCAATGTTATATATTTTGTTTAGTTGATTACTTGCAATATCCCAAATGTTTCCATCTATTGTAAAATGTGAAAAAATTGGGATTTTTTAACCAAGGCAAAAGGGCGTGTGAGCAGGGGTGAGGAGTCGCCAGTTAATGAAGTCATATCGCGTTACCCCTGGTTTCCGCCAGGTTTGTCCTCGTACTGCAATAGTAACCATGGCGACAGACGGTGGACAACTGGGTATGTTATGCGCGTATGCGTGCTGACAGCGTGAGCGTCCCTAGCAGTGTTTTGTTCGAACATATATACCATGGCAAGCAGACATGGCAAGCAGATCAACATCTTTCAGATACCGGAGAGCTCCACGTCCGCGACTAACTTTCGACTTGACTCGACGCGAGTGTTGCATGTTACTCGAGCAGAAGCAGCGAGCAAATGTATATAAAACTAATCAATGTTATATCAGTTCAACATGATAAAGTTAGAATATGATCTGTATGTTATTCTAATGTTAATCTTGCTTAGTCTACGGCCAACAAACAACCTAACTAACAACATTCAACACACACAAATGTCGTTTCGTAGTGTGACTCGTGAAACTGTTAGAGCAAGTGAGAGCAGCACTGACGTTACCTCAAGTTCATTCCTCTAATAAACTGACCTATGCAGAGAGTAATACAGCGTGTAGCTTCGAGATAAAATGAAATGTCTTTATTCCTTTATATCGCGCAGTGCTAACGTTGCGTGTGGCGCGTGAGTATACGGCTAGTCAATCGCGCCTTGCTTAATACTACAGTCATGTTACAAACATCAATGTATTCACTCATCCATAAAAGATCCATGAACTTGACGACAAAATCCATAATTCCGCGCTAATTCAGGAATATGACGTCATCAACATACACCTTTGTTATCGTAAGCAGGTTACACGACCCCTGGTGGCGAAACAATCTTGCATATTGTACCTTTAAAAGACAACAGATTTTAGCGCTAGATACTCATTTAATAGCCAACTAAATGAATTCTATGCTAGTTAGGAGATGTTCTATTTATTTTTGTATTAGGTGTACAACTCCCCCAAATTTCATAGATAACATAAATAATTTGCAAGCTGCTAAAATAAAGGATACAAAACAACAGCTAAAATAATCTATAGGCTTGTGTTGTCAAAATACGGTACTTCGGTACCAAGTCGGTACAAAAATTGTATAACGGTACGGTACCCAGTCCAAGTGGTCCAATACCCAGTCAAATTAAACTACAAATTGACATGCATGGCGGTCAGGCGTGAACTTGTGTCCTCTTCCATGAAAGCTCTGAGACATGGCAAGCAATGACGTTACTGATGTGGATTCTATGTATGCTAAACGCAAAGACAGTTATTAAATCACGAACCCTGCATGTCTGCTGTGTCTCTAGTGTTAATGAAGGGCACATATGCAGCTGGTTTCATTTAACGGTACCTCACACACACACACACACACACTTGAAAAATCTACAGGTTAACGCTTTGTATTTTCAGTCTCTACTGCCTTACAATATGATGAAACATATCATCATTCCATTTATCTTAAGAAGTGTACTTCAGTGAACATTTACCGTTTCACTCGAGAAACTATCATCATATTGGCACACACAGAAACTCAGAAACTCTCTAGGCGTTAACCTTTGCAAATAAAGGTTTAGTTTCACTTAAAGAAAATTGACAGAAATAATTATATCAGCTATGCACAAATAGAATTAACTACATCTCCATTAATTAAAAATAGCTACTACTTCTAATAATAATGTGTGCATGAGAAGGTTGGTTATTTTTCACTTGATTTTTTATAAGCAAATCTCTCAATCAATATCATCAATAATTTCATTTAAACACAGTGTAGCCTTCAATGCTTTCATACATTTCCATCATAAATAATAAAGTGATTAAATTGAATTAAATGTTTTTGTTGTTTTGTTTTTTTCCCAAAATAGATAAGATAAATAACAAACTGTGGTACCGAAATTGGTACCAAGAACCAACATTTTAATGGTATCAGGTACTGACTTACTGAAATTTTGGTACAGTGACATCTTGCTACTATAGGCTATATGGTTATAATCAGACATGTGCATGTTTGTAGTGATTTACTGTCAGGTTATTACAGCATTAAGAGCACAGACCTACGCAAAGGGCATGCATGTGAAGCGTCTCCAGTTACTGATCGTAACCTCGGATCCCTGAAGGCGGAGGAAGACAGACATGACGTAATCTGGCGTATATGGGAACTCCTCCTTACTCCATTTCCACTGAAATCTTATAGGCTGACGCCAGCTGGAGACAGCTGGCCGGAATATGACGCAAACATGCAAATGCTGAGCCGGACCGCGGGCGGTATGGATAGCATGGCGCCAACGTGCGTCGAGGATGGCGGCTGACGTTAGCACAGCTGGTGAGCGGCAGGACCGGCGGATGGCGTAATGTCTCATTCCCGCCTCTCAGGGAACCGAGGTTACGATAGTAACCGGGAAGACGTTCCCTTTGGCGGGTCACTTCAACATTGGCGGTCACACATTACTGACGTATATGGGAACTGTGTGGATGCGGCACGTGAGCGCAGTGAAGATGCAGCCCAGACGGGTACAGGCTACTGCTCCACAGGAAACAACAGTTCTAAGCCAGTCGCACCGCTGAGCGCGCACAGCAAACTGATGCAGGCCGTCAGTGAGACCAACGTTTGTCTTACTTACCAAGATGCACATCGCAATGCAAAGAAGCGAAGGGCTGCACTGGGCAGGCAGCACGCACCATAAGCACTAAAGCAAAGCAGTTAACCTAGTGACAACAGCATAGCAGTGACAGCTGCATAACCATACAGCACACGCTGAGTTAGCAGCAAAGGTAACTCTGCAAACAGACTACTGCACAGCTGGAGGGACGTTCCATGAGTTCGAATAACTCACTGAACCCACAGCAGCTATGCGCGAGCATCGGACATCGGACACTGTAGCCGACTCGGACGACAGCCGGCAAACCTTAATCCCAGATAGGGTATCAAGCAAACAAGCATTGAATTCAAAGAGTCTCTGTATAAACAGGCACATCCTTAGTACCATCCACCAAGCACACAAACAGCGGTACTGTCAGGTTCTGCTACCTGAGATCCACAATCTCTATAGGACCAACATCAGCTCTGAGCATTCGGCATCATGTGCAGGCTTCGGCTCAGCAAAAGGCGGGCAGGGATCCACCTGTGCTCTGAACGGTGTCAAGCGACTCGATGTAGCTGAGGATCGAACGGGAGAGTGACGCTGCCAGTCAGCCAGATCCGAGACGATGTGATATCGGGTCACTAAAATGAGCGTAGGATTCCAAGTGCTCGCACTGGGCGAGGGACGGGGTCTGAGGCCATCTCAGGAGAGACTTCATCTGAGCACTTGTCATGTCGAAGTGTCTTGCTGACTATGGACTCAGCAGCGGGACACCGCACGAAGGTTCCACAGCTGGGGGCAGGAGTGCCCGTCGCTCTGTAAAACAAACCCTCCTGAGGGGATTGCATAGGCCCCCCATGTAACTCAGGGTCCGTGAACCGGGGGTGATGTGGATTTAAGTTTCAATTGAAACCAGCATCACCCAATCTGGCATGGGCGCTGGGCTCAAGCCCAGGGAGGATGCACCCTGCCTGGGTGCACTTTCAGGACCTGTCTCTCCCTGGAGTTTCGTGCTTCCAAGCTCCACTGCGGCACGGCGCAGCGTAATCTGAATTTATGTGCCCACCAGAGACTCTGAGTGGGAGTCGCGACGGTCTGGTCACCAGCAGGGGTTTTTGGGCCGTTTGCCACGGCCACACCTCCCCCTCTCCCATCCAGTAAGCGGGTCACGAGGAACGCCAGACTTGCCTTGATCGAACATAGCCGCATGTTAAGAGAAGTGCCACAAACAACACATAACTGAATGTACATGTAAACACAGTGCCGTTGGCGGTGCGCGACAACAACTGAGAATAACGGCGGTCAGAAATGGAAAAGTCAGTCCTCAGCCTACTTCAACGGAGCAGAGCGCAGGTGCACTGGAGGCAACGTGACTACGGCGTCAAGAGTCGACTGTAGCTCCGACACCAGTAGACGGCAGATAAGATCAGGTATAGGCACTGAAGGATTGACGGGGCAACACCACTGCCCTGGACGCGTCCACGTGTCGGTATCGGCAGCGCCACGCATATCAGAGAACTGTGAAACGCAGTTTGACCGGGATAGCGCTGGTTGCACTGAAGGATCAAGGTAGCAACAGCCTGGCACCTCCTCAGACCACATACACCGGAACTGTGGATATGCGCATGGTTCGATCGGAGATGCCAGTTCTGGCACTGAAGGAACCAGGGGCAAGAGTGCGGAAATCACGACCCTTGCGCCGATGCAGTGTAGTCACCGTTCGTTGACAATATCTGGTAGTTGCACCGCGGAGAGGCAACGTGGCGACATAACCTATCAGTGTGTGCATTTTAACGTCCGTGTGTGAAATGCGATGCAGAGGTCGTCGGAAGAACCGGTCTGGCCTGCATGAGTATGTGCAGGTCAACGTAATGGTCAGTCACGTTCGGCACCATCAGAACATAGCGCTTCAGTGTGCTACGACCAGCGCAGGTGCCAAGTCGCCCAGCGATAAACTGAGACAGGCACAGTTAGATAGCAGGATAGCCATGTGGACGCATGCAGGTCCAGGGGGCCCCACGATCGCATCGTGACATTAAGCGTGTACCAAAACACGGTGTCAGGGAGGCATCGCGACATCATCTGTGAGATACATGGTAGATCAGAAATAGCCAGTTGCACTGGGGATACAGGGGCAACACTTTCGCGATAACCGAACGCGCATCAGTGAGAACAGCGTGTGCACCAGCAGTCAGATGACGTCTGACCGCAACTGTGCGCGTAATCAGAATAGCCCATTTGCCACGTGGCATGACGCCACCAGTGTGTGGTGTTGCATAAACACAACACCAGTTGTTTCACACAACGACTGTGAATATGCGCCGATCGTACGTAATATAACTGCCAGTTTGCACTGAATGACACAGAGCAGTGACAAGACACGGCATAACCATGGTTCACGATTCCAGTGTGTCGACTGTGAGTATGCATACAGCACAGACCTGTTGGCATCATCGCATTAGCCTGTTAAAAATGCGGCAGGTGTAGTATATAGAATAGCCATTTGCACTGAATGACACAGAGCAATAAACAATGGCGTAGAATCATTACACGTAACGTGTGTTACAGTGTCGCTTGTTATTAAAAGCGTAGCCGACATCGCGCCAGCAACTGTGAATGACGTAGTGATCACAATAGCCATTAGCACTGAAGGATGCAGGGGAATGTTATCAATGTGGCAAATCAACACGTACCGAGTGTAGTGTCATGTGTAGATAACGCGAGCGTAGTTGCATGGCACAAACGAACTGTCGGACATGCATGATGCTGATCAGTCAGAGGAGCCCGCAGTTAGCACTGAAGGATGCAGGGCAATATGCGATGGCGAATTTCAACACATACCGAGTGTAGTGTGTAGCATAACCCGGCGCAGTCATGCATGGCACCAGCAACTGAATGGCACATGGCTTCATCGGTGGGCAATAGCCGCGGTTGCACTGAAGTATACAGGGCAAAAATTACTGGCATAAATCCTTTACGCATAACAGTGTCGAAGTGCTTGACGTAACACGGCAACCAGTATTGCGTGGCGGACAACTGTGAATATGTCGTAATCAGAATAGCCAATCGCACTGAAGCACAGGGCAATCGCGACGGCAAGATAAAACACACATAAGAGTGTTACATAACACAGCGCAGCAAGCGAACAACTGAGAATACGTAGTAATCAGATTGGCCAGTTTGCACTGAAGGTATAGAGCAATATCGTGGCACAATCATAACACACATAACAGTGTAACGTTACATAGCACAGCGTCAGCGCATCGCACAACTGTGAACAGAAGCCAGTTGCACTTGAAGATACAGGGCACTTATTACGTGGCATAAATCATGAACACATCAGTGTGAAGTGTGCACACAAAAACAGCGTTGTCAATACGTCGACACAACAACTGTAAAAACGTAGTAATAGAAAAGCCATTTGCACTGAAGGAACAGGGCACTATATAATGGCACAAATCATAGCACATATCCGTGTGTATTGTGAGTAAACACAGCGTACAGGTGGGCGTTACCGTGTGAAATATAGCACAGCGTCAGTGGCTGCAGCGACAAAAGCTGTGAGTTAGTTACATGGTAGAATCCAGTCACTGGATAAAAGCCTGAGCAGGTGTCCAGAGGCAGCCAGGGGATCCACGTTCTGGCGCGGCGGCTCTCCGTGGCCCGAATCGCCACAAATAGAGACTCATAGCATCCGCACATCTGTGTCGAGACACAGAGCCAACGCCTTGCCTCGTTTCTCTGCAGACGCGTCGAGCGCACAAATTCCATAGGACGTTGTGGAAGACGAGTCCTTCTAGAAGTAGCTGAGATACTGGGGCTAGGGTCCCTTTACGACGAAGCTTATCGCGTCGGAGAAGCGCACTGGAAGACCGGCACATACCTGTCGTCCGTGACCGTGAGTGCGGCCTCTGTAGAATCCTTGTAGGGTAGAGCGAGTCGAGGACCCTCACATATCTGGCATGTAAGTTAGCAGCCATCGGATGCGGGGAGGAAGCGTGGTGCGTAACCTCTATTGCAACTTCCACGATGACTTCCATAAGACTTCTAGCGTGAAGAAAGAGATTCTGACGCAATTGGCGCGCCCATGCTATCTATACTGCCCGCGGTCCGGTCAGCATTTGCATGTTTGCGTCAATTGGCCAGCTGTCTCCAGCTGGCGTTAGCCTATAAGATTTCAGTGGAAATGGAGAAAGGAGGAGTTCCCATATACGTCAGTATGACGTAATGTCGAAGTGACCGCCTTGAAAGGGAACACCTTGCAAGAATCACCTACTTTCCTTTTCAGGAAAAGTATCGAAAAAGTATCAAAATTGCAATTCTTGACTTGGTATTGAAAAAATAATTTTGTTGTAACAACACTAGTCTGTGCCACCTTTAGAGTGAAAATGTGTTGAGATTGAGAGGCGGACAGAGTACAGCTTTATTACTTTGAGTAAAAGTACAGATACCCCTTGCTAAATTTTACTCAAGTACAAGTAAAAGTACTACAGTCAGATGTCTACTTGAGTAAAAGTACTGAAGTACGTGTTTTAAAAGTACTTGAGTATGAGAGTACAGAGTACATTTTCTAAATATTTGCAATACTACTGCCACAGTGATTACATTTATGAACTAGAAAACGGCCTACATGGAGTTATGAAAAATGTTAATGTCAATACCTTGGAGAATGTAAAAGGAATTTAAAGTAAAATCAAGTCATATATTTACCTTTTTACCATGTTGCTTTACTTAAAGGTGCAGTGTGGGATTTTTAGCAACATCTGTCGCTAGAGCACCTATTGAGATCAGGGGAGTGAGGTCTCACTCGCACAGCAACTACTAGCTGGCCTCTGTTACACTCACTCCCCTTAACCTCACTCTCATCCGGGTCACGGCACCAATGTAACCCTTCCACCCGGGTCCTACTCGGACCTGCTCCGAGCGGGCCTTGAACCCCGGGCTCCGGCATGAGAGTCAGTCGCACTTACAAGGAGGCTAAAGACTGCAGCCGCTCAGCGTCTGTCTGCTAGAGCACCTATTGAGATCAGGGGGAGGTGGTTTACTGCACAGCAACTACTAGCTGGCCTCCGTTACATAACATTCGGTTGAGAGCGAAACAACAAATTGAGGGTTTCTAAGATTTTTCTTATTTCCAATTTTTTTTAAGTAGTTACTTTTTACTCACGGTTATGAATAGAAATGTAGTGTGAGTAAAGAGTACAATATTTCCCTCTCAAATGTACTTGAGTAAAGTCATGAGTACTCCCTGAAAATGATACTCTAGAGTAAAGTACAGTACCCTCAAAATTGTACTTAAGTACTGTACTCAAGTAAATGTACTCCCAATACTGTCCGGCTCTGGTTGAGATTTGATTTGAGGAAAATGGCAATCAACATCCAGCACGCACATATTACAGTGCCATTATCAGCGGCGGTCATATTAAAACATTAACATTTCTTAGAACGTATAGCACAAACCTGACTTCCTCAATCAAAACAGCATTGTTTATGAACTTGCGTTCTGTGGCGAGTTCCATGTTTTATGCATGGAGTTCTAGTTTTCTGGAAATTTACTTTCTTTCCTTCATATGCAGAGTGGTTTCTTCACCACTGAATACATTCATCAGCCACTTACTGAATCATTTTGTCTGTGGTTTTTTTTATCTTGCTGCAGACGGATGATTGAAAGCATAAACTGATGCTGTTATAAAGTCAATTGACTTGTTGTTTATACTGATTCAGCAGTATGTTTAGCTAAATGTTTAGCTAAACTGTCTTGTGTTTTGCAGGAGTGGGACAAAAAAGCAGAAGAGGCCAAGAAACAATACGTGAAAGCCATGGATGAGTACAAAAAGAGTGGAGGGGGAGGAGCGGCATCTGTTTCTAAGTGAGCCATCTATCTCCAAATCTCAAACATGCACTTTGTTAGTGTGCAAAAATGCTTTAATGCTACACTGTGTAACTCTTAGTTTATTCTTAGCAGAGGTGGAAAGAGTAATAAAATATGCTACTCAAGTAAAAGTACTACTACTTCAATAAAATTTTACTTAAGTACAAAGTAAAAGTACTGGTCTAAAAATCTACTCAAGTAAAAGTAAAAAGTAGCTCATTTAAAATTTACTCAAAGTAAAAGTTACTGAGTTACTTTTTTAACACCGAGGTGGAGGAAATCCCCGTGTGGGGTTGTAATGGCTATGAGATTTTCACAGTATGATAACTTCTCAGAAAATACCATGGTTTACAGTATTAATCAATTATTAAATAAATTATTACCATCAGTTAAAATTATTACGAAAACAGGGTTTTTATTTGGTTAAACAAATGCTTTTAATTATAGTAAACTTGAAACCATTTGTTTGTTTTGTTTATTAGAATTTTAACAAAACATGTCTAATAAATCAAATTCGATAATTGATAATGACAACTTATTTTTAGCATTAATTATTTATTAAAATGTTTAAGAATTATATTGTCCTATGAAATGTATTTTATTCAGAAAATTAATGTTTCTTTGATTTAATACAAATATATTATCAAAAACGGTGGTAATCAAATGTAAATTTAAACTTGTGTCCTTTTATTTTTGGGGAAGCGCTGCAAAAACAGATTTACCAAATTAAACCATGGACAAAAAAACTATTCCTTTAAATAATGAAATGTATTAATTAGTGTTGTCAAATATTCTGTCTTCGGTACCAAGTCGGTACTAAAAAAATTTAACGCCACGGTACCAAGTGCCGGTGGTACCGAACATCCGGTCAAACCCGGATCTGGATGGGCATGCATGCACGAAGGGCGTGAAGTTGCGTCCTCTTCATGAAAGCAGGCGGCGCTGCTGATGTGGTTTCTGTGTATACTAAACAGCAAAACGACTATTTAAATATGAACCCTGCATGTTGCGCTTGTCTCTGTGAATGAACGGCGCTGACGCGCGCTTTCATTTAACGTTAACGTTACCTCACACACACACACAGCACGCACAGAACAGCTGTTTTCAGTCTCTGCTGCCTCACGATATGATGACATGATTCATGATCCATTCATCTCCAGAGAGTTACTTCATGAGCATTTTACCGTTTAAATATGAACCCTGCATGTTCTGCTTGTCTCTATGTGATTAACGGCGCAGACGCGCAGTTTCATTTAACGTTACTCTCTCTCTCACACACACACACAAACACACAAACACTGAAGCAGAGAGTGATCGCTCTGCTGTTTTCAGTCTCTGCTGCCTCACGATATGATGACATGATTCATGATTCCATCTCCGAGAGTCACTTTCATAAGCATTTTACCGTTTCATTTGAGAAAAACTATCATCATATCCATAGGGTCGTATCATATCATATATCATACACACACAGAAAGTCAAAGGTCTCTACGGCAACCCGTCAAAATAAAAGTTTGGTTTACACTTTAAAGAAATGGACAGAAATAATTATATTAGGCTACTGTACAATATATTTAACTACGTCTCCATTTATTAAAAATACTACTGTAGCACTAAATCCACTGAATGCTGTATTTTTCACTTGATTTTTATTATAAACAATATTTCTCAGTATCATCAATATTTTCGTTTAAACAACATGCTATAGCCTTCAAAGCTTTCATAAATGTACCATCATAAATAATAAAGTGATTGAATTTAATTTAATATATTTTTTTCAAGTAGTTAAATAAAATTTAAAAAAAAAACTAATTTTGTTGTGGTACCGAAATTGGTACGAGAACCGTGACATTTTAATGGTATTCGGTACCGAACTACTGGAATTTTGGTACCCACATCCCTAGTATTAATATTGTTGTTGTTATTATTATTATTATTTTGAAAGGTAGGCTACGTTCTCTGTATGCCTACAATAGTAATATATTTCTGTCATAATTTCTCATAGTGAAACCCAACTTTATTTTGATGGGTTGTAGTGAAGACCACAAAGTGAAGAAAAAGTGTAAAAAAACCACGTTTTTCTCAAATAAAATTAGTGAAAATGCCCATTAGGCGTTCTCTCAGAGCAGCTCTGGAAAATGTTCATATTCTCAAAATTGTTTGCGAGACGCTGAAAACACCATTGCTGTGTCCGCAATGTTCCCACTCTCTCACTATTTAGTGGACTATATAGTGAGCTCGCCATTTTGTAGTGCTGTCCGAATGTATAGTGACTGATTATTATACCCTGATATAGTCCTCTCAATGTATCCCAGAATGCATTTTGAAAAGTGCATTCTGTTTACATGTTTACAACCGATGGTCACTAACAAAGTCCTACACCATCATGCATTGTGCAGATCGTAAAAATAAGTTATAATCATGTGTGGAGTACGCATTATAACAAAACTGGCCAGAAATCACTTTTAGTTTTTAAATTTTGGAAGAAGTAAGCTCAGTATAATGTAATGTATTTATTTTAAAAAATCTATTTAGCCCAGAGCCAACTGGGCACCAGCTGACAGGTAATGTAATCAACGGCGCAGAGAGACGATCGAGTAGTGTCCTAAAGTGGTGTTTCTATTATGCTGGTGAGCTCACTATATAGTGCTCTGCTCTCTACCCCCAACATAGGGGTTAGGGAGTAGTGCTTTGAGTGGAGATTTCAGACACAGCACATGAATGTCACGCATACTTGAGTATGTACTAAGTTAACTTAGTAGACAAACGCGGCGCAGCTCAGCAGAACAAATAGGGTTATACATTTTACATGCAGTATTTTTGTGCTTAAGTATTCTATACGTATTGGATTTATTGCACAGTTCTACTTTCCATGTATCTATCCATTATTTTGCATGTTTTACGTGATGCGTTAAGTGTATAATTCCACTTTCATGACTGGATTTCGGGCAGTGGCAAATCTAGAAAAGTTTTACATGGGGGCAAAGGGGTGGCAAGAGGTCTTGGCAGGGTGGCAGGGGTAGACGGTATATGGCAATCCCTGTATGTGAATTGCTTTAACAAGACAAACATAAAAACACTTTTAAACTATAGTAGATATTGTTTAATCGTGCCCTTACACACTACAAAGGTTTTTAATTCACAACAGGAATAAGCCCAGTGCAGTGTTCAAACAAAATTGTGCATTTAAAAAAAAAAGTAAAAGCATAAAAAGCTAAATGAAAAGTTATTTTAAAAATTAAAATATTTGTGTCCAAGATGCAGAGGACAGGTATAAAACAGCTGACAATACTCCAGTTCTTATTATAATTAAGAAGGTATAATTACAGTCCACAAATTACCCTCCTGGTCTCTACAGTTTACTGCCTTTCATTTCTCTCACGCTCTTCCTCCTGTGTACTACTTTTGATTTTTAGGATTTTTTTTGCAAAAAATATTTTTTCTTTTCATGGTTAGGCTCCAGCTACTTTTCTTCAACTACTCTTGCCTGCAGAAGTTCAATATGTGAAATCTCTGGTTATCCTTCTATTACATTACTCTGTAGGGCCAAGTAGCAACTAAGTAGCTTATAACAAATATAAAATCAGAATTAGGCCCTCAAAAGTACTGATTCATCTTGGAGAATAATAATAATAATAAACAGAGCAATTCCAAGAGGGTCCTCTCACCATCGGTGCTCGGGCCCTAAATATTTATCACATGCACACACCAGTTACTGTATGTTTAGACTACTTAATCCTATTGTATTTGTTATTTCCCCAGTTATAACCTGGTTTCATTGAGTGATATCTGAGAGGAATTGGATTTATAGAACTGCTTAGCTCAGGGGTCGGGTACCTTTTTTGACCAAAGAGACATTTTTAAAAAAAATGTATGGTTAGGCCTAATGCATTTTTTCAAAAGAGTCTCAGTAAAAGTAGTATATAATAATATTATTAAAGGCATGCTTTTTTTCAATAAAATTTCAACAGTTTTAGGGTAATTATTAGGTCCATAGACAACTAAAAACAAAAAAATATTTAGCAAACAAAGTTTCAATATTAATCGTGAAGGGCTTTCACAGTGAGGTTATCAACTGAGCATAGTTTCTCATACTTACAGTACTTACATCTACTGTGTTTACGTGAATATCTCAACTTGGCATTTTTATACATTTATGTATTCATTTGGCCATTTAGGTGCGCAACCGAAAAGCTAATCAAATGATCGTTCTCCTAACTGCTGATGTGTGCGACCATCAGTTAACGTTATGGATACAAACAATATTTTATGTTTTATTAAGCTGTTCTTGTCTTTACTAAAATTGAAATTAGATAATCAAAGGAAGAGTGCTCTTAAAAATCCTGAGGAACCATTCTGACCGAATGATTTTGGCTAACGTAATAGACTCGCTGTTTTTGCTGTGATGCTGAATCGTCTTTAGCATACAATACATTCATTACAAATGTAACTAAGTTAAACGTGTGTTTAAACTACACCTGGGGAACTCACTTCACCTTCAGAAGCTCTGGGCAGCTCAGTTCTCCAGTCGGGCTGCAGGGCCGCTCCACCGTCCCACAGCAAAGCAAACTCGCTGTGTCTGTGTGTGGGTGTGTGAGAGCCAGACTGAGAGAACGCCGCTCTGCTGCACGTTGAATCAGGGGGAGGGGCTAACAATAGGCTACATTTAAAATGAAAAATTAAATTGTTCACTTTTGGTAAATGTATTGTTTATTTCACTATTTTGAGAAGCGTGTGGAGTGGCATGTTGTTTTTACAAGTAATTTTTTTGGATCATCAAAGTTAGGGGCAGCTGGGGCAAGGCTCTAGAGTGGGGGCACCTGCCCCCTTGCCCCCCTGTAGAACCGCCCC
>JAQIUQ010003398.1:0-124090 GCA_030378365.1 Hybognathus amarus
CATCCATCCATCCATCCATCCATCCATCCATCCATCCATCCATCCATCCATCCATCCATCCATCCATCCATCCATCCATCCATCCATCCATCCATCCATCCATCCATCCATCCATCCATCCATCCATCCATCCATCCATCCATCCATCCATCCATCCATCCATCCATCCATCCATCCATCCATCCATCCATCCATCCATCCATCCATCCATCCATCCATCCATCCATCCATCCATCCATCCATCCATCCATCCGATTTAAGGACCCATGGCGCCCGCCCTTGCTCCCCTTTCAGTGTGGCCTTCGGGCGGGCGCCATGGTCCCCATGGCGCCCGCCCTTGCTCCCCTTTCAGTGTGGCCTCGGGCGGGCGCCATGGTCCCCATGGCGCCCGCCCTTGCTCCCCTTTCAGTGTGGCCTCGGGCGGGCGCCATGGTCCCCATGGCGCCCGCCCTTGCTCCCCTTTCAGTGTGGCCTCGGGCGGGCGCCATGGTCCCCATGGCGCCCGCCCTTGCTCCCCTTTCAGTGTGGCCTCGGGCGGGCGCCATGGTCCCCATGGCGCCCGCCCTTGCTCCCCTTTCAGTGTGGCCTCGGCGCGGGCGCCATGGTCCCCATGGCGCCCGCCCTTGCTCCCCTTTCAGTGTGGCCTCGGGCGGGCGCCATGGTCCCCATGGCGCCCGCCCTTGCTCCCCTTTCAGTGTGGCCTCGCGGCGGGGCGCCATGGTCCCCATGGCGCCCGCCCTTGCTCCCCTTTCAGTGTGGCCTCGGGCGGGCGCCATGGTCCCCATGGCGCCCGCCCTTGCTCCCCTTTCAGTGTGGCCTCGGGCGGGCGCCATGGTCCCCATGGCGCCCGCCCTTGCTCCCCTTTCAGTGTGGCCTCGGGCGGGCGCCATGGTCCCCATGGCGCCCGCCCTTGCTCCCCTTTCAGTGTGGCCTCGGGGCGGGCGCCATGGTCCCCATGGCGCCCGCCCTTGCTCCCCTTTCAGTGTGGCCTCGGGCGGGCGCCATGGTCCCCATGGCGCCCGCCCTTGCTCCCCTTTCAGTGTGGCCTCGGGGCGGGCGCCATGGTCCCCATGGCGCCCGCCCTTGCTCCCCTTTCAGTGTGGCCTCGGCGGCGGGCGCCATGGTCCCCATGGCGCCCGCCCTTGCTCCCCTTTCAGTGTGGCCTCGGGCGGGCGCCATGGTCCCCATGGCGCCCGCCCTTGCTCCCCTTTCAGTGTGGCCTCGGGCGGGCGCCATGGTCCCCATGGCGCCCGCCCTTGCTCCCCTTTCAGTGTGGCCTCGGGGCGGGCGCCATGGTCCCCATGGCGCCCGCCCTTGCTCCCCTTTCAGTGTGGCCTCGGGCGGGCGCCATGGTCCCCATGGCGCCCGCCCTTGCTCCCCTTTCAGTGTGGCCTCGGGCGGGCGCCATGGTCCCCATGGCGCCCGCCCTTGCTCCCCTTTCAGTGTGGCCTCGGGGCGGGCGCCATGGTCCCCATGGCGCCCGCCCTTGCTCCCCTTTCAGTGTGGCCTCGGGCGGGCGCCATGGTCCCATGGCGCCCGCCCTTGCTCCCCTTTCAGTGTGGCCTCGGGCGGGCGCCATGGTCCCCATGGCGCCCGCCCTTGCTCCCCTTTCAGTGTGGCCTCGGGCGGGCGCCATGGTCCCCATGGCGCCCGCCCTTGCTCCCCTTTCAGTGTGGCCTCGGGCGGGCGCCATGGTCCCCATGGCGCCCGCCCTTGCTCCCCTTTCAGTGTGGCCTCGGGCGGGCGCCATGGTCCCCATGGCGCCCGCCCTTGCTCCCCTTTCAGTGTGGCCTCGGGGCGGGCGCCATGGTCCCCATGGCGCCCGCCCTTGCTCCCCTTTCAGTGTGGCCTCGGGCGGGCGCCATGGTCCCCATGGCGCCCGCCCTTGCTCCCCTTTCAGTGTGGCCTCGGGCGGGCGCCATGGTCCCCGAAATGGAAATCGGAGATATACATCTTGTTCGGCTTGAGCCAGGGATCGCAGTGATGCGAAAATCGTGATTCTAGCTCAAACGGTCTAGGAGTTATGCGCAATTTAGTACTTTTAGATTTTTTTATTTTTATTTTTTTTTTATTATTTTTTTTATTTATTTTTTATTTTTTTTATTTTTTTATTTTTTGTGTTCTCCAATTTTGTGTGTGGCCTCCAGGGGGGCCATGTGGAGGAGTGGGAGGAGTTGGATCTGGATCCGACTCCTCCCATGTGGAGGAGTGGGAGGAGTTGGATCTGGATCTGACTCCTCCCATGTGGAGGAGTGGGAGGAGTTGGATCTGGATCCGACTCCTCCCTGTGGATTTCATGTTCTGCACACCACTTTACCATGGAAGCTTGTTTCTTTTTTCTTGAAAATGGAAAAAAAATGTAAGCCCTCCAGTCTGCTTCTGTTTTAAAGTCCCTGTAAAGTCAAAATTAAGTATGTGTTCTGAGTTTGTCACACCACAGAAAAATGTGTTATTAGCACCCAGCCAAATTTGAATGATAAAAAAAGCCGACAAGTACATAAATTAAGCTATCAAAATCTTGATCTCGCTTTCGGAGTGCAGAAGACAGGTCTCTATCCTAAACAGTAGCCTATAGGGGATTTTGAATATGTTGAAGATGCATCCTACAGTAAATGCAAATTGGGTTTTAATTAAGCTTGTGACTGTTTCTTTCATGTTTGTAATGCTTATGGTGAAGTTCACATCCATTCATGAAAGACTTCCTTTGGGCTTTGATATTTGATATTTAAAAGACATGATTATTTCAGTTTTTATTTCTTAAGAGGGCATTATATTAAACAGTCTATAAGCTATATAAAGTCTTATATAACATGAATGCATCATCTAATAAGTGTTCTATATTCATCCTGTCAATTGTAAATGTTCATCATGAAAACTAACAATAAACGTTTATCATGAATTACTGTTTGTCATCCAGTTTATTGTATTTATATAGATAGATAGATAGATAGATAGATAGATAGATAGATAGATAGATAGATAGATAGATAGATAGATATAGATAGATAGATAGATAGATGATAGATAGGTTCAGAAATCATATGCTGATTTGCTGTTCACAATACAATCACCATCATCATTCATCATCAATGCTACTTATTATTTTTGTGTATTTATGTTTTTTTTTTGAAAAATGAAAAGTTAAGTAGGCATTTCTTTAAAACTGAAATGTTTTTTAACATTATAAATGTCCTTACTTTCACCTTTGATCAAGTTAACGCTTCTTTCATCTTCTACAGGAAAAGCTATACTGACCTCTAGTGGAATACATATTTAACAGGCAATTGGAAACAAGTGATAAAAAACAAATACATCCCTTTCAGGCTTTAAATGTTAATTAAATGTGTATTTTGAATTTATGTACACTGACTATATATATATATATATATATATATATATATATATATATATAAATAATATTATAAATAGGTCAACATCAGTTAAAATTATGATGGCTTGTAAATAGAATTGGTTGAGTTGCTTTATTTCATTGTTACATTGAAAGAATGATGGTGTAATTTACTGTCAATAATAATCTGATAAACTGTGATAAAAGAAAGAGAGGATATAAAGTGTTCTCGGTTAAAGAGACAGTTCACCCTAAACATTTAATTCTTTCATCATTTACTCAATTTGTTCCAAACCCGTATAAGTTTATTTCTTCTGAACACAAATGAAGATGCTGACAGTTGCTGACAGTTGACGGCACCCACTGATTTCCATAGTATTTTTTTCCATACTATGGAAAGTCAATGGCTACTGTCAACTGTTACCAACATTCTCGAAAATATCTTCTTTTGAGTTCAACAGAGAAAAGAAACCCATACAGGTTTGGATTAACTTGAGGGGGAGTAAATAACAGATTTTTTTTGGGTGATCTATTCCTTTAAGGGAACTGAAGAGAGAACATCCTGAACATGTTCATACTTTGGGAAACCTTTTCCTGCAGCCATGCTTTAGTTTCTCAAGCAAATCAGTCATACTCCAAATTACACACAGAAGACCAATGCTTGAGGAGGACTTCATCGTATGATTTATAATGAATAAGAAATATTTCGGTTTCTGGACTGTATGTCACTAATCAAATAAAGCACACTTGGGACGTTGACCATGTGAATTCACTTGTTTAAAATGTCAACTATTTCTTAATAAAAAAAGACAAAAATAGATGCTGCTGAAGCGCACTGAATCCAACCAGCGCATCATCCTCTGTACTGTGTGGTGTAGAAGCGCTCGTGCACGATCATGGAAGCCAGCGTCGGGAGCGCGTATCCCGGTTCGTTACGTCACTGAAGCGCCCTGGCTCGTAGGTCTGGCAAAGAGAGGAAGAAAACGACAGAAGTACCCTAAAACAGGGCTTTCCCCGCGGTTATCAGCTCTCAAAGTGATAACGGTCTGTTTACAACACTAAATACAGGCACAGACATCTCACCAAACCGGACTAACCTCTTGTGAAATAAGGTAAGGAGCTTTTCAAAGTGAATTTCCTCAGCTGAAGAGTCTGAACTGCTCGGACACAGCCCATTGATAGTGTGGGATTACGTGGAGATATATCTGTATATTGCACACTAACGGTCTATATACGTTGTATGTGCCCAGACAAACTATAGGGAATGTAAATAAACCTTATATTTCTCAATATGCGCACGAGAGACTGATAAAATAAAACGCTGTTGCGCCAGCAAGCAATGGAGGAACAGGGGGAGGGAAAAGAAGAGAAAAAAACACATATATTCCATGTAGGAGAAGGAGCACAGGAGTCTCTTTCCATTATCTGGTTTATGAATCGACATAAACAGACAATCTGGACACTGTTGTGTGGTGAAAAACCGCTGAGAATCCGTCCAAAGCTTCAGCCTCGGCGGTGTGAAGCTTCTTCAAGAAGAAGCCCATGTATTTCACACTTTCATTTCTAATTTATTTCCTTTTCCTTTCGTTGAACAAATTTAAAGCGTTCGCGGAGCCGTTATAAAATATTCGTAATATGTCTCCTCACTCTGTGTGACGTCAGCAGGAAAATATGTATCGGTTACAAAATACCTCAGACGATAGATTATTATGGTCACAAAGTATCTCCTCACTGGGGGAAATATTTACCAAAACTATCAAACGGAGCAGTTGTGTTTATTGTTGAGCAAAACAAACCAGTATTGTTTAAAAACAGATGATGTTGTTATGTAGGACCCTGCAGGTAGTTGAGTCGAGTGTCATTACTTACTGATTCTCGTTAATGTGATTGGCTCCTCTCTCCGTGTGTTTTTTATTTTTACAGTTCATTTTTCATTACGTCATAGGCTATTAATTGAGAGGATACATGGAGTTGTCATTTTTGTATTCATTCTTTACATTTTGAATGTAATTAAATTAAATGTATATACTTGTGTGACTAGATAAGTGAGCTACAAAAATGTCGATTAAACTATTTAAAACGTTTATTAAATTACGTGGACCCTTTTTGACTAAATCTGTACCCGAGATTTGTTCTATTATTATTTGCATAGGGTCGTTATTATAAATCAGTCAGATGTAGTGATTCAACAGGTGTTTTTCAGGTTAGTGTTTTGAGTCCTTTCGTAGTTGATTCAATGGACTGTGTCTGTCTAAATGTCCCCCATGCTCTAATAATCACATGACATATCACACGTATTCTGCTGTGAAAATTGTCATTAGATAGACCAACAGTGATTTGATGAGCACATTGAGCAAGAAGTGCTTGCTTGCTTTCTCTTGTTGTGTGTATCTCAGCAGTTTGTTCCCCAGTTGCAACATTAGGCCTATGTTCAATTTACTGGATCAATCCTGTGTATCTGTGTTTGTCAGGGTTTGAATGGGCAGCTTGTGGCAGGACATTGAAATCAAGGTTTTAAGGCCTGTGGTATACTTCATTTTCGACGTTCCAGCTCGTGCACAGTTGTGTCCACATAGCTTTCAAAGTGTACTTGATTTTCAGATGAGCGCAGACAGACAGTTGCTTTTCTATACCCTACCAGATGTCAGAGAGCAGCCCCGAGTCGTGTCTTCTACAGTCTGTCTGTCTGTCTGTTTGTCTGCCTGTTTTGTCTGTCTGTCTGTGTCTGCCTATATGTCTGCCTATATGTCTGTTTGTTTGTTTGTCTGTCTGTTTATCTGTCTATCTATCTGTCTGTTTGCCTGTCTGTCTGTTTATCTGTCTGTCTGTCTGTTTATCTGTCTGTCTGCCTGTCTGTCTGTTTATCTGTCTGTCTGTCTGTCTGTCTGCCTGTTTGTCTGTCTGTCTGCCTATATGTCTGTCTGTCTGTTTGTTTGTTTGTCTGTCTGTTAATCTGTCTCATCTATCTGTCTGTGTTTTGCCTGATCTGTCTGTTCTGTGTCTGTTGTTTGTTTATCTGTCTGTCTGCCTGTCTTTCTGTCTGTCTGTCTGTCTGCCTGTCTGTCTGTCTGTCTGTCTGTTTGTTTATCTGTCTGTCTGCCTGTCTGTCTGTCTGTTTATCTGTCTGTCTGCCTGTCTATGTCTGTCTGTGTCTGTCTGTCTGTCTGTCTGTTTATCTGTCTGTCTGTCTGTCTGTCTGTCTGTCTGTCTGTCTGTTTATCTGTCTGTCTGTCTGTCTGTCCTGCCTGTCTGTCTGTCTGTCTGTCTGTTTATCTGTCTGTCTGTCTGTCTGTCTGCCTGTCTGTCTGTCTGTCTGTCTGTCTGTTTGTTTATCTGTCTGTCTGCCTGTCTGTCTGTCTGTTTATCTGTCTGTCTGCCTGTCTGTCTGTCTGTTCTGTCTGTCTGTCTGCCTGTCTGTTTATCTGTCTGTCTGCCTGTCTATCTGTTTATCTGTCTGTCTGCCTGTCTGTCTGTCTTGTCTGTCTGCCTATATGTCTGTCTGTCTGTTTGTTTGTTTGTCTGTCTGTTTATCTGTCTGTCTGTCTGTCTGTCTGTCTGTCTGTTTACTCTGTCTGTCTGTCTGTCTGTCTGTCTGCCTGTCTGTCTGTCTGTCTGTCTGTTTGTTTATCTGTCTGTCTGCCTGTCTGTCTGTCTGTTTATCTGTCTGTCTGCCTGTCTGTCTGTGTCTGTCTGTCTGTCTGTGTCTGTCTGTCTGCCTGTCTGTTTATCTGTCTGTCTGCCTGTCTGTCTGTCTGTCTGTCTGTCTGCCTGTCTGTCTGTCTGTCTGTCTGCCTATATGTCTGTCTGTCTGTTTGTTTGTTTGTCTGTCTGTTTATCTTGTCTATCTGTCTGTCTGTCTGCCTATATGTCTGTCTGCCGGTTTGTTTTTTTGTCTGTCTGTTTATCTATCTATCTGTCTGTTTATCTGTCTATCTGTCTGTTTGCCTGTCTTGTCTGTTTGTCTGTCTGTCTGTCTGTTTGCCTGTCTGTCTGTCTGTTTATCTGTCTGTCTCTCTGTCTATCTCTCTGTCTGTTTGTTTGTCTGTCTGTCTGTCTGTCTGTCTGCCTATCTGTCTGTTTGTCTGTCTGTCTGTCTGTTTATCTGTTTGTCTGTTTGTTTGTCTGTCTGTCTGTCTGTTTATCTGTCTGTCTATCTGTCTGTTTGCCTGTCTGTCTGTTTATCTGTCTGTCTCTCTGTCTATCTCTCTGTCTGTCTGTTTATCTGTTTGTCTGTCTGTTCTGTCTGCCTATCTGTCTGTTTATCTGTTTGTCTGTTTGTTTGTCTGTTTGCCTGTCTGTCTGTTTATCTGTCTGTCTGTCTATATGTCTATCTGTCTGTTTGCCTGTCTGTCTGTTTATCTGTCTATCTATCTGTCTGTTTATCTGTTTGTTTGTCTGTCTGTTGTCTGTCTGTCTATCTATCTATGTTTGTCTGTCTCTCTGTTCTGTCTTTCTGTCTATCTCTCTGTCTCTATCTCCCTGTCTGTCTCTCTATCTGTCCGTCTGTCCGTCCATTCATCTATCAAAACCTCCAAAAATCAGATCCATATATTGTATAGGTCTATCACTGATTTTAATGCAGAAAGATTTTAATTTTGCGTGTCTATCATTCTGTGAAAATACTTCTGGCTTCCTCAGACCTGGAACTGTCCCAGAAATCGTGATGGACACCTGGTTTGGATCATATCTGCTGTCTGTTCAGTAATGAGAAGATCTAAGCACGGTCTAGAGAAAAATGATAGGTGATTGTTTTAATAAATTGAGACATAATTATAAAGATGAACTGCTGAGATTAGGGTGTATATGATTGACCTGTCTCTCCTGTGAGAACTAACCTGTTTATTTCATCTCTGGAGGGTGTAAAACATGAGGAATACAGTCTGATTGACTGCTTCTTGGATACTGAGACATGCAGGGAAGTTTGTCTTGTGTCAGCGTGTACCAGCATGATTTCGTTTCTCAAGGGGAAGGTGTAGTTCAATAGTGTTTTGAGGCTGATGAAAAATGTATTTTTGCTTTGGGATGTGGATGTGTTATGCAATCTGGTGTGCTAAAGGGTATGATACTTTTTATTGTTTTCCTTTTTGTGTAATGTATCTGTTTGTGAACATTTCACAGACCTGACTCTCCTAAAACGCCTTGATTGAAATTCAGATATTGCTTTCTCAAACGTCCAATATTTGCATTCATATTATGAATGTCCATTTTTCATAATGCACATAATGAAGTCTAATTTTTTACTGTAGCATTTAAAGTGATTGATTTGAGTTTTGTATTTTATTTTGAATTTATTTAGTCAAAACACCATAGAGTATTTATCAATTATTGGCCATAACAAAAATAATTATTAACTTATCTATATCAGCCAGAATTTGAATGTCTGCCCATCCCTAGACAGTATGTCAATGTGAATTCTTATATTAGCACAGCATGCTAATGAAAGCAGCGGCACCATTTTCAGTTGTGTGTCCTCTGCTGACCCTATCTTCCACATTTTCATGACGTCTTTCACAATTACACATTACCTGCACATGCAGTAGCAACTCAGTGACTGAGATAGATCCAGATAGAGAGAGGCTTCAGCATGTCTAGAGCGGGAAGCCCATCTCTGACCTAATTAACTCATGCAAACAGATGGACTGACCAGGGGCCTGTCAGGCCAGAAGAAAAGCACATTCAACACCGGCTCTCTCGTTTCATGCTAGCAGGTCAGAACTGGAGATGAGAATTGATTCGTTGATCTCAGAAGAAGATACAGCCAGTTAAAGCTGTGTTTGCTGAAGACTTTTTAACATCTTTGGCTTACAGCTTTAAAGCTGCAGGCATGTGCAATGCTAATGTTTAGCCTAATACTGAAAATAGTGGTTCTAGCTAAGACATGCAATTTTGTTATTACTCTATTAAAGTGCTCTTTTATGCTATTTTAAAGGTTCCTAAATTTCAGAGGTCTACTACAATAGGTTTACATGCATCAAAGGTACATTTCTGATAATATACATTGCACATACAGTGTCTGAAATTGTTTGAAAAAAGTTTTCCGTCAGATGGTTCAGTCTGTTGTGATTGGCCGACCGCTTACAGCATGTGTTCGGAAATGAAACACCCATTACCAAATGGGTTCCTCAGCACTTTTGTGATATGAGCAGTAATGATAGTGTCTGTTTTACTGTATCAATTTCAGCGCTAGTCCTCGTTATTTTAACACACACACTCTTCCAGCCCTCAGTTATAACTACAGTGTTTGAGGGCGGGTCTATTTGTTGTTCGCTGTCAGCCAATGAAGACCACAGGCTGGCATTATGCAAATTAGTTACAAACCTATGTAGGTTCATGCAAGAAGTAAATCTGACGACTCCTTTCAGGGAGTTCAGGATTGGCTCTTTCTTGTGGGAAACAATTACTCAATTTACTGTGTGAAACTTTGCAGACCTAAATAGATCTTAGATCTTATCTTCATAGACCTAAAACCAATCAGAGCGATGAGGGAGATGACGTATGCATGAGTGATGAGTGTTGCGCTCCACGTGTTGTTCTTTGCTCGGTTTTTAACTAAAATGAAACGTTCAAATCGCTTAAAAAAGATGCGATAGCTGATTCGAACGGGTGATGTTCGATGGCGGCATCCATCTTTGTGATGTAGACTACAAAATCTGCTTCAAAATCCCAGCGCTGTTTTTTTTAATTTGTTTTAATTTATAATTATTTATTTTTAGGGCTGTGCAAAAGTTAATTGCGATTAATCGCATCCAAAATAAAAGTCTGTGCTTACATAATGTATTTGTGTGCGCTGTATATAATTATTTTGTATATATAAATACCTATGCATGTATGCATATATTTAAGAATTATTTGCGCTTAAATTCTGTATATATATATATATATATATATATATATATATATATATATATATACATAATCTATCTTTTCTATCTATCTTTTATATATACAAAATAATTATATACAGCGTACACAAATATAATATGTACCCACAGACTTTTATTTTGGATGCTATTAATTTTTGCACAGCCCTATTTATTTTATAATTTAAATATTTTTAAATACAGTTGTTTTTTACTTCAAAATTTCAGTTTCTTCGTAATTGACCGTTCGCAAACCCCCCCCCCCTAGTTACTGTCGCTATGTCCGACAAGCTACGCTGCTCTACACACACACACACCATGTTCTCACAAATGTTCTCAAAATACGTCGCTGACTGACTTTCGGTTACTTTTGATATTAAACATTAAACAAAGTCTCACCTTTCAAATTGTGTCATTTTTTAAAGAAATTTAAACAATAAATACCATTTTGTGGCTCTTTAATGGGTCGTGACAGATCGTTGTAGAGCATGCTCGTGATCTGATCATCTCTTCCTTCTAGTTCATTTACAGCATCAAATAAACATGAATGATCATATGTTGTTTTAACCGCAGAAAGGCGTCAGTACACCGTTTTTCAAGTTCAAATCCTCCCATGTTAATCTACTAACTCTCTTGACTGCTTTGTTGCAGAAAATGGCGGATGGCAAAGTATGATTGGTCAGATCACCTGTCAATCAAGCTCCCTGCGAAGGGTCAATTGTTTGTGGAATTTACTTGAAATTTCTTAGTGAAAATGGCTTTTTCAGTGTGTATTTTATTGACAGCCAACCACCATTGGATCTCTAGACATCAGTATCGGAGTTGACATTCAGAGACGTTGAGATAACCAAGTTTTAGAGAGATGAAACCAGTTTTTCTGTGGCTTCTTATTGAGTTATCCGTCACCTGTCTCATCCTTTTCCACATTAGAAATGAGATCCTCATGTTGGATATCTGACAGATATCTGATTCATTGCAGGGTCCCCACAGTTTTATGTGCATATTGAGATGGATGTGGATTGAATGAAATGCGTTCTGGTTGTAGTTGTTTGAATGCTGATGAATCCGCCTGTCTAGATGTTCAGTGATGTGAAGTGACAGGCCGTCAGGCGTCAGGCAGAGTGTTTTGAGTGAGCTCAAAGCTGACCTCTGTTCCCTCCTATAAATATAGAGGCAGAGGCAGGCACACACTGTCTCAATGATGCCGTAACTGAGCCAAGAAGAGCCAGGCAGAACGACAAGGAGATCTTGGACAAAAAATAAATGATTACTGTAAACCAAGTGGCTAGCTTAATTTATCCGTATTGATTATTGTAGGCAGTTTGAAAAGTCAGTTACTGACAGCAATTTAGGGTGTGGGCTTTGAAGGTTTGGTCATGTGTTCTGACTCAGCACTCAAAGCATTACTTTAAAAGATTGGACTCAGTTTAGCTTTGTCATCAGCAAAATAAAACAGTCCTTTTGTGTGCCGTTTATCCTCTAAGAAGTAAGGCTGGGTCATACATTAAATATTCACTGTAAATCAATCTGTGATGATTTTTAAGGCAATATAAAATGAACATGAATCACAATTACAGTTTAATTAATTCATTTAATTTAAAGAGACATTTTGTGAAAAATATCCTGTATGAGGTGCATTTAAATGAAAATGTGTTATAATATAAATCTTCTGTGTTGAGTTTTAGTGGAAAACCTTATTATTTTGTAATAGATTTGGGTCCCACTTTATATTAAGTGGATTTAAGTATTATGTACTGACATTGAAAATTAATAATTTGATACAATGGACTTATTGTGTACATACGTGTTTTTACATTGTGCTTATATTTTAAAAATACACAATAATTTATGTAATTACATTGGTAATTACACAGTTGACCCTTCCCTTACACCTTAACCTACCCTTAAACCGACCCCTACCACCACACCTGTCCCTAAACTTACCCGTATCATACCTCAATAGCAGCAAAAGTGTTTTACAACACAACAGGACCACAAAAATACATTGTACTTATTTTCCGATGTAAGTACATAGTACTTAAAGCCACTTAATATAAGGTGGGACCTAGATTTGTACTGTATTTACTACTAGCATTCGTTTTTGAGTTTGTTTGGCAACAATTTTTAATTGGATAGCAAAAATCACACTTTGAAGCCATTTCAGAATATATTTTGTATGAGCTTATATCTGAATTAGAATAGCGTAATGGCATTTTTAAGTCCTGTTGTTTTTATGTCCTCCGTTCGGTTTCTCTCTTTTCCCTTCTCGCTTGACTGTATGTGCTTTCCGGAGGCTTAAACCCTTCATTTTTAGCATTTGGAGAATGGTTTTATTTACTTTTGCTTGTAAGTGCAACTCAACCTCTTCTAGACATATTATTAAAAATAAGTTGAAGAGTTCTATGTTTTCCAGTTCTGAGAGCGATTACGTTGTAATCCTTAGTTTTGGTCTATTTTTTCTTGTTTGTTGCTGAGGATTTAGGTCAAATGTAATGGAAACTTACTTTTCCATGAGGCAGCGTAATATCCCTGTTGAAGAGAGGAGCAGATTGCTGTAATGGAAGGAGATATGGCTGGAAGGAAGGATTGAGAGATAAAGAAGTGGAGGGAGGGTACGTTTTCTGTGTCCGGTCCACTGTCCAGGTGTAATCCACCTGCCCGGGGCGAGCCAGATGGCAGCTGCTTCAGTGTTGTAGTTCTTAAAGGAACAGTTCACCCCATAATAAACTTAGTCATTTTACATTATTTATGTTTGCACTGAAAAAAAGGTGAGTATTTTCTACTCATTTGAAGTTTACTTTGCAATGCTCTGTTTCAGGTGCAATTTATTCAAACAATAAAACACTGAATTAAACCAGGCTTTTCAAGTGTATGCTTTACTTAGAACATCTAAGTAAATAAATAATATATAACATATATTATTATTATAACAGATAACATATTTACATAATAGAAGTAATGTACCACCCGTCCCTAACACATAATCTGAATAATACTTGGTGCACGCTACACGATCAATAACGAATAACATTTGTTGGATAATTTTCGAGTACGAGTGTCATTTTGAGTTGCAATTGAACTCCAGATGTCACAAAACCTAACAGCTAAAGCAATGCTAAATACAGCTGGGTAACTCTGGGAAAAACTCTGCTTGTTCGGAGGTTTTGATTTTTGTTTCTGTATTTTCACTGCACAATATGAGCCTTCTAAAATGTCCTGTCTGTTGACACTTTAACAAATACTATACAGCTGTCTCTGTAAATGTGTTAATGTATGTGAACAAACTTTTTAAACTTTTCTTTAATATAATATCAGTATAAATGAATAAATACAGTACAATGTGCGTTGAAAGTTTGAAATACAAAAAAATAAAAATGTTCTCAAATTTTCACAGTCTCACCAGACTGTGCTCACCAAAGCTGCATTTATTTAATAAAAAATACAAAATACTTTGTTCAAAATTTTGGTGTATTTTTTTTTTTTTTTGAGAAAGAAATAATACTTTTATTTAGCAAGGATGCATACAATTTTTCAAAACTGACAGTAAAGTCATTTATGTCACAAAATACATTTCTGTCTAATAAATGCTGTTCTTATGAACTTTATATTTATCAAAGAATCCTGAAAGAACTGATCACAGTTTCACAAAATATTAAACAATACAATTCTTTTCAAACTTTGGAACGGTAGTGTATGTGTTACGGTTCGACTAGTCAACTAACTAATTAGTGAGGTCGACTATTTGTAGATTGCTTTCTACTAGTTATATATCTTTTAGTTTAGCATGCTAACAGACAACAGTGTGAGAAGTTTACCTGTTGACTTTAAAATAATCCCCTTTAACACATAATCATATCTACAGAAATAATGTAATTATTTTTTTTATGACTTCTTTGAGAATTAGTCAACTAGTTTTCACACTAAATATTACCCTAATTTAAGAAATGCACCTAAACGGCTACAGAACAAGAGAAACTGAAGCTTTCATGAGATTTTCATGTGAAAGGATCTGTCAAGCTGGCACACAGTAAGAGAACGTGAAGGAAAAAGACTCATGAGGTTTCACAGAGACTGGCACCTCATTACGGGCCAGATTTCTTCAGGATAACACCTATAGAGTATGTGTAACACCTACGGTTGAAGTTGAATCATGTGATTCATTATAGAAGGAAAAAAAATGTACAGATATTTTTGTATGCTTCCACTACTGCTGTATTAACAGTAGGCAGTGTTTTTCATAAACACTTTTTGTTGAAACTCTCTTCACATCCTGATATCAATCAATAATAGAAGTGGTCTAAATATATATAAAAATATATACATATATCTTTGAGTAGCACATGAACTCCACATGTCACAAGTTACTAAACCTTGGAACAAAAGCAATGCTAAATAGAGCTGGAAAACGGTGAAAAAAATAACCTTATAAATGTTTAATGCCCCGGTGCATGATGGGAACACCAGAATCATCAAAAAGTTGAGTTGGTTTTATTTCATTTTATATTATTGCTTTAATATCTACAAGCTTAAATTCAGAACTAATATGTTTTCAAAGCTAACTTGCTATTGCTAGCCTATGCAAAATTGCCTACCTTACTTTTAATCAGTACAAAGCCATTGATGGGGTTGTGAAACCAAATCTCTTATCACACATGTACACAGCTTTGTAAATGCTCAGAGAGAAGGACTGTTTACTTGAGTCCAGCCACAAGCGCCAGCTGCCTTTTGTCTTGTGTGTTTATCCCCAATGAAATACTTCATTGTCTCTTATAAAACACATCTTTGTTTTGTAGCAATACTGGGTCACATGACACGAGTGGCCCTTCTACACATGTGATCTCGTCTATAAATGCTATTTTATCTCTAATTTAACTAGTTCTAAAGCAAAAGGAAGTGGTACAGACTGTTCAATTCATCTGGTTTTGAAGTTTGAAATGATAAACCCTTGCTATTTGCCACAAATGCAGTAATTTCTTGGGTAATTTATTGAGAGGATGCTGGCGGTGGATGCTGGAGCCATGTTTTGGTCTATCCCAAAGGCCAGGAAAATGCTCAATGGGGTTGTGATCATGCCCAAGCCAGCATTCGCCACACTCTCTCAGTAGGAAAGAATCTAAAGTTAGAGCCGCAGTGCGTTTCAATGGAGTAAATCTACATGAAAATAAACCCAACGTGAAGTATGTCGACCACAGACTCTCTTCAGACTGAAACTTGAAATGGACTGTCAAACACATACACAATATACAGAACAGTCTTGTGGAGGGAACAGTTTGTGGAGGCTTGCACTCTTAGAAGAAAAGGTTCTATATAGAACCTTAAAAGGTTCTATCAGCGCTACGTATTTGGAACCCCTAAAAGGTTCGATATGGAACCCTTTTTAAGGGTTCGATAATAAGAACCCTTTAGGGTTCTTTGTAACCAGGACAAAGGTTCTATATGGAACCTTTTGGGTTCATTCATTATCATTTGTTTTTTCCTTTCCAGATTAAATATTTCATATTATTGACAAACATCAAGACCCTAAAATGTATTTATGAATGCATGTGAATGATCACAAAATTCAAGATATGGGGGTTAGAAAATATATATATTTATATCATTTTATGTAGTTAATCAATATCACACAAAGAGTGCCGTTTCAGTTTTTCTCCTCCAAATATCAGCGTGATTAAAATGTGATATTAAGTTACTACAACAGTTTAATAAACAATAATTTAATTACAACTATAAAATGTTGCAGAATAATGTAATATATGAACGAATAATAGCCTATAAAGAACCTTTAAGGGTTCTTTCTTGTCATTTAAGAACCTTTTCAGCATAAAAGGTTCTTTGGAGTTGAGTAAAGAACCCTTTGCTTCATATATAGAACCCTTTTTTCTAAGAGTGTGTGATAGTCTCTGGTAGATAAGATGCACAGGGGGCAGCGAGACCACAGAGCTCCTTCCTCTGTCGCTGTTGAGCGGAAGCCAAATCATTAAAGCACAGGGCATGCCCAACCCTGTCACATTCCCTGAAGCTCAGACAACATGTTTTAAATGCCCGCACTTATGTAACGGCCATTCATGCATTAATCCTCCTAGTCTAAAATATATTTTCATATCATAAAATGAGCTTACACGATATAAGTAGCTCAACTAAAATGTATGAAACCTGTCAGATATTAAAAGCAAGATGATGGAGAAGAACTGTGGTGAGAAGATGGAGAGGGATGTAGAATGAGAGAAGTAGGGCTGAGAGTGCAGAATAGGTATTGGACTGAAGCCACAGAGCTAAAGTAAATACGGTGTGGCATGCGTATGACCTACATAGAGCCCGGTGAAGGAGGTTAAAGCGTACATTGTGCCAGACCTGTTCATTAGCCTTTTATTTCCTCTCTGAGAAGACTGTGCCAGGGGAAACTCTCCATCAGTGCTGCTATCTCAATGAAAATGTGTGATTTGTTTTAACTCTCCGTCTCTCTCTGTTGCAGGAATATAACATGACCAGATTAAATGGATAAAACCAGTCACTCTTCAACACCCGGGATGATATGGTGAAAATGAAACTGTTGTACAGTTAAAATAACCCAAAATATAGATTACTGACTCTTCAAGAACCAAGATCAACTTCTCAGTGCATATCCGGCCTCTTTTCTCATCACCCTTGCCCTTGTCAGAGCCACCATGTACGGTAGTGCCCGATCCGTGGGTAAAGTGGAGGGCAACCACAGTGGCGGGAGCAATCAGAGTCCCGGTCGTTCGCCCCGTCTCCCGCGCTCGCCCCGTCTGGGCCACAGCCGCACCAACAGCGCAGGGGGCAGCGGAGCCGGGATAGGAGGTCCAGGGGGTAAAACCCTTTCCATGGAGAACATCCAGTCCCTCAACGCTGCCTACGCCACATCTGGCCCCATGTACCTGAGCGACAATGAAGTGGTGGTATCCGGCCCGGACCTGCCGAAGAGCACCATGACGCTGGGCCGCTCGGGGGCCGGGTGCCTTACTCCATCCGCACGACTATCATGGGATCAAGCCCGAACATCGCCACCGGTTCGCCCGGCTCCGCGTCCACCGATTCCATTGCTTTCGGAGACCACCATATGCCTTCCAACCTGGCGTCCACTGTGCCTCATTCTCTCACGCCAGGCGCGGGACAATACCATCATGGACCTGCAGTCCCAGCTCAAGGAGGTGCTCAGGGAGAACGAGCTCCTGCGGAAGGAGGTGGATGTGAAAGAGAGCAAACTCAGCTCCTCCATGAACTCTATTAAGACCTTCTGGAGCCCCGGAGCTGAAAAGGAGCGCGCACTGCGCAAGGACGAGGCCTCGAAGATCAGCGTGTGGAAGGAGCAGTACAGAGTCGTTCAGGATGAGAGACCAGGTGAGAGATGAGCTGTTGTGTGGAGAACTCATTTTAAGACCACATGAAGAGTTCAGATGCAAAAGCCTCTAAGTGCCATTTGAAATTTTCTTCTAAAATGATCATTTTTTATCAAGCTTGTATATTTAAGTACTATAATTTCACTTAAATGGCAATGAAGATTACCTAGTAATTGTCATTTAAGTGAAATTACTGAACTTAAATATACAAGCTTGATAAAATCATTTTAGAAGAAAATTTCAAATGGCATTTAGAGGCTTTTGCATCTGAACTCTTCACATATTCACAATGCATTTAACTTCTGAGTAAATCAAAGGATCTGGCAGGAAATCATTTTGCTTCAGATTTGATGTCTTTTATGCTCACACCTTTTTAAAAATAAGCAAAATTGATAGGGATGAATTAATATAATGATTCTGTATGACAAGTCATAATTATTTTCATGTTTTGGCCAGTAAAGGTTTTACAAATAAAACACTAAAATTTTAATAAAGATTAAATTAATTCAACTTTAAATTAATGAAGTTTAAGTGAGCATCAGATGATGATGGCAAATGTAAAATAAATGTAAACGAGCAAATATAATTTACAACATCTGTCGACATGTATGACGACATTTAATGCACAGAGATGCACCGATATGAAAATTTTGGCCGATACGTATAATTATTTATATTTGAAAGCCGATAACCACTGGCCAGATAAATCTAAATCCAATTTGTATTTTCATTTTTGATAGCCTGATTGCAAAAATAAAAGTCTCACTATTAAAAGCCAGGTCCCAAACACACAATAATTGTTGACAAACAAGAGGATCCTGCAGAATGGATTTCATGCACAGACTTTGTTTCAGAATAATATGTTTTGTTTTTGTAATTTTCTTAGACACTTTAGACAATACGTGATATTTGTCAGAAAACTAATCCAAACAGTAATCAACAACTTTTTTTGCATATTCCATGGGCGGGGATTATTAAAATGAGGAAAAATCACGTTGTAGTCCAAACAAATCCATTAAACATTATAATTGTGTGCTTGGGACATGGCTTTTAATGGTGAGACATTTTCGTTTTTTTGTAATCAGGCTATCAAAAATTGGATTTAATTGAAATGACAAAATTAACCATCCCTCATCATTGGCTATTTACTTCTGAGTGAGTAGAGCGGGCTGTTATAAAGGGGCGAGACATTTCCCGAACATGCGCTAAGTGGTGTCAATCAAAGCACACTAGACCCAGCTAACCAATCACAGCACATTTCAGAAAGAGGGGCTTCTTTGAAATGGTGCGTTCACCCAGACTGGAGAGAGAAGAGCTGTAATAATGTACAAATACATGAAAAATGATCCGTTATTTTGAACAATCAAGCATGAAAACATAGTTGAATACACCGCAAGAAGACACCCTTGAAAATATTTCAAATAGTGACGTTTTTACTGTAATTTTTATTAAATAAATGCAGCTATGGTGAGCATAAACTCTTATCAAACATGAAACAAATAATTAAAAAATTCTAGATGTTGGTCAGTTATGTGTCTGAATATGGTCTCTTTTCTCTTCTGTAAGCTGGAATATGCAGGTCTTTTTAGAGCAGGTTGGAGTAGCCAAAGGGCTTCATCTGATGAAACACTATGATACAAAACGGTGCAACTGGCACTGAGAAAAAAACCCTATTACTTGCAGATTGGATCTGATTACTGAAGAACATTGTACAAGGCATGTCTTTAGAAATAGCTCTTCTTAGAAGTAGCCTCTGAACATCTCAGATGAAGCTGATAATCAGAGCAGTTTGTTTGGTTCACACTGGAACATGTTACGAGATGAAACAAACACTAGATAAGTGGATATTTTGTGTTTTTACATTAAAATGAACAACAGTTTGATTAATCTGCAGTTTTGCAAAGCTCATTTCTCTTCTGCAGACTGTAGTTTAACACATGCCCATCCTGACATTTCCCATTTTATTCTTCGTCCTCTAGCTGGATTTTAGCTCTGGTGTAAGCTGTAATTTAGCTATTTCCCATGTATTTTCAGGGCCTGCAGTCTACAGCATGTTGCAGACTACAGCTAGCACGTGGCATATATATGAACTGTTATCATTACCACCACTTCTTTTCAACAGAAGATGTTTTATGCATTTAGTCTAGTCTACAGTGTGAGTTTTCACCATCGAGAACTGGGACCTTGAGGAAAGCGCGTCTGTACGTCGCAGTGCAGTGTGTATTTGTAGTTAACTTTGAACTCAGTTGGATTCCAGGGACCTTCAACACTCTTTCGGCACATGGCTCTGATCCTGCTTCGCTTTTGCCTGGGCTGAACCGTGAGGCTAATGAGGGGCTCATAATCATTACCTTTGATGCCTTTCATTCAGGTCTCCTGTTTGAAGGCTCGGTGATGTTTTTTGAGTAATCCAGTGCAGGGTTTAAAACATACGACACCCCACATGCCATGGTCTGCTTAGTACAGGGAACTGTATATTTGACTGATGAAGTCATGCGGGGATGAACTAGATCAATATTCAAAAGAACCTTGATCAGTTAAATGAACTCTGGAGAGAGAGAAGCATTCAAAGAAGGGATGAAGGAGCAGGATAAAGTGGATTGAGAGTTGAATGCTCCTTTGAGACCTTGTCAATAATGAGATGTGACACAGCAAACACTTCTAGTCAGCCAATTCTCATTCATTCACCTCCCCTGCTCATATCTCTCTCTTCATTCACTCAGCCCACATGCTAGTTGGCTGGATTCGTGAGCACGCTCTTTGGCTTTCCTTTAGGGATGCACTGATGAAGATAATATTATGGACGAACTAGAAAAGCAAAAATTATAAATATGCATTTTATATTATATGGGATAACTGAGGAATTGCTGATAGTTAAAAATATATTTTTTTCTTTTGTTTGAATAATTGGTCTAAAAATTTTAGTAATTTTTTAATGTCTAAATAATTATGAATAAAATATAAATTTTAATTATAATCGTCTATATAATTTTTTCTATATAATTTAATTATAATCGTTTATATAATATTTAAAATTATAATAATATTAAATATTAAATGAATTAATTTGAATTTAGGCAACCCAACATTGATATACAGTAATATGAGATTTGCTAAAGATTACATTTAACGGTGTTATTACTAGTGTTTTTAAAGATTAACTTTCGTTAATCTAAATGTAAAAATTGCCGATATGAGCATGTGCAATTAAACATGCACTATATTGTGCATTCCTATTTCCATCAGTATACTCTGACAGTCATTTTTTTCTTTTATAAATAACCATATGCATAAATGTGGACATGTTGTTTTCAAGTCTATGAATTTAAATGATCCTTAGTCTTTTTCTTCCAGTCTTTCTCGTGAACATCTGCTGTGACATTCCCAATATTAGCAAACACGTTCATGCGAGCCTTTCAGACAGAGCGACTGGGCCAATCGGGTGTCCATCAAAGTGTGTTTTCTGTAAGCACGTGTGTGTCTGCCCTCTGAGGAAGCGGGAACAGATGGCAGACGCGGCTCCTGATGCGCTTACTGTAGTAGTGTTGTAAAAGGTCCAAAGATTTGCACCGAATCCCTCAATCCTTATCATACAGTGTCACTTTTCACAGCCAAGTTCCGCCCACACCAATAATCACTGTTCCGGTCAGGCTGTTTGTTCCTAATCTGACATGTTTGAGTCACATACTCGGAGGAGAGCAGATAGTGAAGGGGTTTGTTTGCTGTGTCATGTCAGTAAATGTAACCTAGAAGGGTAGCAGATGGCCAAGGGTGGAGCCAGGAGTCGGCCAAACCTCAGGTCATCAAGCTCCACACTCTCTCAGATGGAAATAAACATCACACGCTGCGCTGAATGACTAGGAACCATGAAAATATCTCACATGATTTTCTTGTACAGTACTTCCTGTTGTCCTGATTATGGTGTGAGGTCTGTATTTACTCATAATGAAATAGATAATTAGCCCATTTCTCATAGCAAAATGACTGTGTCATGCAATATTCTGTGTGTACACTGTAGGAGCAGGGCTGTAAACCCCATAGACTTGTTTGATCAATATGGGGTTTTAGCGACATGTTCTTAAACTTTGATGTTTGGTCTTGACACATTTGGACATGTGTGTTTCATAGCCTTAAAGAAGTAGTTCACTTTTTAAAAAAACTTTTGCTGATAATTTACTCACCCCCATGTCATCCAAGATGTCCTTCTTTCTTTCTTCAGCTGAAAAGAAATTAAGGTTTTTGATGAAAATATTCCAGCATTTTTCTCCATATAATGGACTTCAGTGGGAACCAAACGGTTCAAGGTCCAAAAGACACTTTCAGTGCAAATTGCAAACTGTTTAAAGGGCTTTAAACGATTCCAGACAAAGTTTAAGTTTTATAAGCTCAAATGGTCGCCTTGCTCTGTTCTGTGATGTCGTGTTCGTGACTCTCCTGTTCGAACTCGTTCATCAAAATGAACAAATCTTTTTCCGAGTCAATTCGTTCGTTCGTTCATTGATCAATATTTGGCATGAAACGTTGATTGAGCAGTGAATGGGTCCTGTACACAGTAGAATGACTCAACAAACTAATTTTTACATTTTTAAAAATGGCGTTTATTGCGTTTTGGAAAAGAGCTCTTCATATATTTGAATTGATCATGCGTACAATTGTTGCTGTGAACAATGAAAAAAGGCCAGAATATCATAGCTGTGTTTTTTTGCCTTAGGCCAGTAAACAACCACCTATCGAGGACACCCTAGCAACCACATGACCCCCTAGCAACCACATAACAAACTAAAAATGACTCCGAACACCTTAGCAAACACAACGCCCTAACAACAATCCACAACACTTTTGTCTCTCTGAAGAGCTCAAGTTTAAAAATAAACCATTCTCAAGTCTATAAAACCACCAAGAGAACAAGGAACAAAATGTGTTTTTGGGCTTGCCTTGTTTGCTTGCTTTTCTCAAGTATGTTTGAGTCATGTTATCTGTGCCATCTCAAGAGCGATGTAGTAAAAGTGTGGAAGAAAAAATGCAGGGACAACCGATCATATTTTTATCCGTTCTCACCACGGGTCTGCGAGCCGCTTGCTCTTTGGCAGACCCTTATATGGAGTGTGGTCGTGCCGGATAGGTGTGGAATGAACAGAATCCTTGCATATGGATACACAGACGTCCTCTACACTACTGTCCTGCTCTACCTCACTCGGCATAGTTCACATGTGAGGGAAACGGTGAGAAAGTTGGAGTACGAGAGGCATTGGGAACAGATGGAGAGAGAGAGAACAGAGAAGAGGTTGTATTGAAAAGTTTCCTGTAGCTATTAAAGGGATCATGCATGGAAAAAGGCAGACATGGCATGGGCTGAACTTTGAAGCCTTGTTTTTAGGAGTTTAGGCTTTTTTCGGATATGCCATAAGTGGCTACTAGAAGTGAGAAGGAAAGAGCATGATTCCTTTGTCCACTACTTCCCAAAACCCCACTGACTGTGCAGATGGCCCCTCTGACAACTTCCTTTAAGATTAAGCCGTTGTGATCCTGTCAGTCAGCAGGAGTTCCTCCCACCAGCCAATGTGTTTAGACCTGCTATAGGTTTATCTGTGTGGACTGGACACATCCCTATCAGTTCCTCATCAGGTGAAGGGTTAGATTCATTTTTTAAAGTCAAATAATAAACAAAAGAAGCACTCATTTCAGGACATCAAGATTTTTACATTTATTTTCATGAAAATTACCAGAATGCTACTTTTTACACAATCTAATGTTCAAAATCTCATTCTCAATTGTGGCATTTGTCATACCAAATTTAATTAGTTTATTTTATATAAAAAAAATCTAACATTATATCTTTAAAGATTATATTATTATCTTTTTATCCATCTTCCTCCATCTTTTTATGAATTTCTTGGCTTGCGATTTTAATTCACACATAAACCGAGCAAAATGTAACTTAACGTGCAGTCTCTTTTAATCTGATTTACTCTAATGGAAAATGTCTGTTTTAAATGATTATTGTCATCCAATTATGCCCTCTCTTATTCACATCTGGTTAATTACCTAATCGTATTGTTGTCTGGCTTTGCCTCCCTTCGAGGGCTTCATGACACAGCAAGTCTCGGTTGCCATGGTTGCCTTGCAATAGCAGACTCTCCACAAGAGCCGGCCTACTTCTCAACGAGCCCTTTGAATCAAACTCTGGCATATTTCCTTTAAAACTCCATTGAGTTCTGCTTTTGAAATATAATCAGTGTGGCATAGGGACTGTCCTTGGATATGAATTAGTTTTTATTGTTGCATATTGTGATATTGCACATTTTAATGAAGGTTTATAGAGTGTTCAACACAGGCTTTCAGGAACGATGACATCCAGTGATGAAACTGATGTAAGTTCGTCATCATTTAAATGAGTGAGGAATCAGATGAGCTAGATCTTCGCACAATGCATGTGTGAATATTACAGATGCTGATGTTCTCAGACTTCGAGGCTGGAGACGAGCTGTTACTGGTACAGTGGGCCTGTATTGTGATGGTGACCTGATGTGTTTCGAGGCGAGTCGGATCGGGACACAACAGCGGGCCCAGTTGGAGCCTGGGACACAAACAGACACGAAGGACTGAGATAATTAGAGATGTCTAGACTTAAAGGTTCATATCACAGAAAATCGGATTTTCCTTTTTCCTTTTAAAATAAGAGTCTGACTGCTTTTCTCCCCAAAAATCCATTGTTCTTCTATTTGTTTTTAAAAGAGATTAAGGAAAGTGAGTGACACATTAAGCGTTGTGCTACTATAGTTAGATGTAAGTGAGTGTCTGAGACGTGCTGGAGACGATCTGTGAACTTCAGGTTCAGCTCCGTCACCTGATACTGCTGCCTCTATGTGCTGTTGGTTTGCCGTTGGGTTTCCTCATTAGTCTGGGCGCACACAGAGAAGGGAAATCAATTAATTAATGCGCTCGCTATGATTTATTCATGATGTCGATCCATGGTGAAGAATCGCCTCACCAGGTAGGGAAAAACACAGCACGCTTTGCAGCGAAAGCAGGCCAAGCGGTGGAAAAACACCAATCGTTTAACTATCGTCCTTTGTGCATTTGTGTTAAAGTCAACCTGAATTGCTGTTTCAATCTCTTATATTGAGCTAAACGGTGAGGAAAAACAATATAGAACAGGACTTTTAACCATTTGAAATTATTTGATTGTTCGAAAGGGGAAGTTATACACCAGTTTGAGCCTGACCACATTCAGTCAATGCCTGAAAATCATCCAGACAGAGTGCTCGTCCCAAAGTCCCAATGGGTTATTGGTTAAAAGCATGAAACAAGGTCTGAGGTTAACAATTTCTAGATATCTTCATGTTGAATTCCTACAACATAAAGTAAATCAATAAAACAACTTGTGTCATTTTTTCTTAAGCTTTATCATGTCTTGAAAAAAGCAGTTGCCAACATAGCTAAATGTGAATACAGAGGTTGTCTGCGACATTGAAAGTCTTTACGACAAACAACTCTAAAGGCCCGTTCACACTAAGCACGATAACGATAAAGATACGATAAGATAACTATATATGCGTCCACACCAACGGCCGATAAAGTTCTTTTTATGTACGCGCGCACGCTGCGGTTTCAGAGTAGCGCGCGCGCGTGTGGCAAATCAGTTCTGAAAAAAAAAATCGTTCTGAAAGTGATCCCAATCGATATCGTTCCTCATATCGTGTATCGTTATAGCTGTGGTGTGAACTCTGTTATTCTTTAATATGGAGAACAATTTTAGAATTATATCTTTATAGTTATCTTATAGTTATCGTGCTTGGTGTGAACGGGCCTTAACTCTGTACTTATCAGCTGGTAGATATTAAATAAAGATTGAAACGTCGGTGTCAGAAACTTAATGATGGTAACATTGAGGTGCGATTGGTTGTTTTACGTTCGGTGATTGAATTTAGGCTTCAAAATTCATTGAAGTTGAGTTCATTTGTGAAGATCTTGAACTTTGGTTGATCAATGGCTTTTTGTTGAAGGAACCAGGGTCAGATGTCAGCGGGAGAGGAAAGTCATTTCATAGGAAGAGCAACTTATTACATGATTTAAAGTAAATGTGATCAAATTTTGATATCATGTTCATTTTAAATGGGTATTTGTGCTTCAGTGAAGTTACCACAAAATATATAATGCTAAATAATCTACACTTTTCCTAACTTGCGTGCATGTCAATCATCTTCTTTGATACTCATGAAAGTGTAGTTGACTTATTCTGGTTATTTCTGTAAGATGAAACATGTCTCTTTACCAAACTGGATCCTCCTAGTATGCCATGACATTTTCTTTGTAAAAAGGAGGTGTGGCTCTAGCATTTTTGTGTGGGATACTTGTTTTCTGGAACATGTTAGTTGAAGGCAGCGCAAAGCATTGTGACGGGCCGTTTGAGTCTGTGCTGATTGGCCGAGCAGCTCAGGTCATTCATGGCGGCCGAACTAACATTCATGGAATGCTGGAAGGTTGTTAAGGGTCAGAGGTTGCACATGTTTGAGTTTACAGCCTCTCTGTATCTTGTTATTAGGAAAACAAAGCCCGTCGTTTCTCGTCTATCCTTAATTTGGGTTCATTTTGAGTCTTCTGAAGACTGTGGGCTGCTTCTAAGTATCCCATCGCAGTTGAAATATCCTGTGGATTCCTCGGCTAACTTTTTCCTCTCTCCGCTGCATTCTGTGGTTTGGCATTCTCCTGAAAACATTCCATCTGTGGGGCTGGACCTGGATAGACCCGATCCTTCGAGTGAGAAAAAAAGAAAGAAAAAACACGTGGAGGGAAATGGAAAGATGTTAGCTCCTGCTGCAGCTTCCACTATGATGTGTGGGAATGCTAATGGTACAAATGTAGTCACTGCACTCTTAGGAAATACATGGTTGATTGGGGTTCTATATATGAAGCATAGAGTTCTTTACTCAACTCCAAAGAACCTTTTATGCTGAAAAAGGTTCTATAATTACAAGAAAGAACCCTTTTGGCACAAAGATTCTTTATAGGCTATTATTCGTTCATATATTGCATCATTCTGCAATATTTTGTAGTTGTAATTAAATTATTGTTTATTAAACTGTAACTTTATATAACATTTTAATCATGCTGATTTTTGGAAGAGAAAAACTGAAATGGCACTCTTCATGAGTAACTACATAAAATGATATAAATATATACATTTTCTAACCCCCATATCTTGAACTTTGTGATCATTCACATGCATTCATAAATAACATTTTACGGTCTTGATGCTTGTCAATAATATGAAATATTTAATTCGGAAATGACAAAACAAATGAAAATGAATGAACCTAAAAGATTCCATATAGAACATGTTTCCTGGTTACAAAGAACCCTGAAGGGTTCTTATTATTGAACCCGTACAAAAGGGTTCTGTATAGAACCTAATAGGGGTTCCAAATACATAGCAATGATAGAACCTTTTAAGGTTGTATATAGAACCTTTTCTTTTAAGAGTGTGGGGTGGTACTAATATGCATCCTTTAGGGGTAAATAAGGTACAAAGGTATATATTTAGATGGTGTATGACCACCGTCACAGCTTTTGTACCTTTTTTCCCCTGAAAGTTGAGTGTTTTGGTGGGTTAGGTGTTGATGTCCAGCCAGTCGTATAACAGCAGGAGTGCTTGTCTCTACCATACAACTTGGTAGGAATGGTTTCAAATTTTAGCTGTAGAAACAAACCCATTTGACCGTCTTGTCCTGCACAGCATACATTTCTCCACTGTGGTGTGTTCTTTTACAGTCTTTGGCCCGAGGCTGATCGATAGCTTTGTGTGAGTTATCCGTCTGAAGCTTCACCCTCAGGCCATGGACTTGTATCAGTGGTTCTTGAGCGCAGCTGTCCGTCACACTGTCTGGACTGTGTGTGTTCTGTGCGGTCAGTCTCTGGGGGAAGTGCAAATGCTGGCATCAGCGATAAAAGTTTACACTAAACGTGAAATAAAGTGCTAAGGCCTCAGGTATAGAGATATTCACCCCACTTGCAGCTTACAAGATGTTCTATTTTGTTCTCCATTATGGTGTGTTTGTAAAAAATAAAAGTTTGTGTTTCTGTTTACATAATATATGTGGGTGCACTGTGTATAATTATTATATATATATAAATACACACACATGCTTGTGTATATATTTAAGAAATATTTTCATGTATATAGAAATATTCTATATATATATATATATATATATATATATATATACATATATATATATATAATATAAATATTTTCATGTATATATTATACTGTATATAGATTTATATATAGATATTTTATATATAAATAATCTTTTTTTTTTATAATATATATGCATATGTGTATTCATATATATATATATATATATATATATATATATATATATATATATACAAATAATTATACACAGTGCACCCACATATATTATGCAAACACAAACTTTTATTTTGGATGCGATTAATCTTCTGACAGCCCTACATGGGAAAAATGGATCGGGCAAAGACGGACTTTGCCCGTCCATTAAATAATTGTTGTCTGTGGTTGTATATGGGCTGTGGGAATAATAATAATTTAAAAAGAGAAGCTATGCTATGAACTAGTTATTTTTTTGAAGTGTGAACTATGAACTGAACTAGTTCATTTTAAAATGTGTGAACTGAACTTTGAACTAGTTTGTGTAGAAAGTGAACTTCTCCCAACATTGGTGCACATGCTCCTGATGTTTCAGTCAATGGCCATTGATTGGTTTATAATTTGTAATGCCTCATTCTGTAGTAGTCTGATGTATGGTTTCACTCTGAAAAATCAACATTGATCTGAGCATCTCTGAAATAAAGTTTCATCACCTGGAACAAGAAGAGATCCATCTCCATCTGTGTTTCAGGGTGGGTGTGGTAAAGCAGGGCGCCTCTGTGTGTATTTGAATGTAATATCTGCAGGAAATCCAGTGCCTTTAGGGTGGATTTGCTTGAAGTGTAGGAGTGGAGATTAGAGAGAGAACAGATGCAGGACAAACCTTTCCACCAGAAGGATGTATGATGTGGCTTGATATGGGGTGGAAAGAAAAGATGTCAATTGTGCAAGATGCTATCAATGTGTGTCGAGAAATCCAAACCTCTGCATTCTCTGATAAATGGCTTGTTGATAATATTGCTATCGATCTGATATTCTGTGTCTGATCGGGATCTGCTCTAATTCATGGGCCTGTTGGATATGATATCATCATATCAGCATGTGCAGAAGCATGCAGGTCTGATGATAACTTCATTATATTACGGTTCCTGTAACATTGTTTAGGTTGTTCACTACACTATGGAGGCTTGTTTGCACTTTGTTCTCATGTCTATCACTGAATATCTGCCTTTTCACCTGTCTTGACCATCAGCCTGATTGTCTTTAGGCTTCTTTAGCGCACATGACACTTTTATGTTAACATAAGTAAAGGATTAACTGAAGATTTAACAATGTTAGATCCCTGCTTGTCCTGTCAAAGGTTTTATTCCTTTTCGTTTTGAGTTAAAGGCCGGCTGATACTTCATATTATTTTTTTGTCTTGCTCTTTAGAAGGGATTTCACAAGCACTGCATGAATCTGGTCTCATTCTGAAAGATGTTTCATAATAAGTCTTTCACAAAGTCTAACAGTTAAACAGGTCTGCTTAGTAGATGAATTTCATTCTGTTTTTTTTACACATTTATTTGAATGTTTTTGCTTTCATATAACAAACGAAACTACAACTAACTATATATATATATATATATATATATATATATATATATATCTCATTTGACAGTTAATATAAACTTAAATTAAAATAATATCTGTGTCTGCCATTTAGAATAACAATTATAGGAGATATAATACAAAAAGAGAAATAAAGTGCATTATTACCAATAATAACTGTTAATAGCATTAACAGGAGTCATTGCCTATGATTCTATTTAATTTAATTCTTGGAAAATACTATTTGATTCACAATTCTGCATCACTGTTTTCTACCTTTGTTTCAATTAAAAGAAAGCCTGTAGTTGTAAAAGTTTTTTTTATTTATCTATTTATGTATTCTATATTTGTTTTTAAGTTTTATTATTTTTGTTTACATTTATTTATTCATTCATTTATTTATTATTTGAATGTTTACCTTTTTTAATCATTTTACATGTATTATTTTTGCAAGTACATTCTACATTTTCTTTGTCCCTACCTCTCTCCCTTCTGTCTTTTTCTCTCACTTTTCTTTTCCACATGCGCACACACACATGCACACAAATGAGAATAACAGCAGCCAGAGGAGACTAATGAATAATGTAGAGCCCTGTCTCTGTGGTGCCATCAGAAAATATTGAGAATATTAAGTCAATGTAATGTAATACAGCCATCTCTTTCTGTATATGTGTGTATAATTCAAAGCTTCTTACTGATGACCATGATTCACTTTTTTTATTAGCTATGCTTTGATTTTGTGTGTGTGTGTGTGTGCTGTATGAATGCCGTGTGTGTGCCAAAAGCAGGAGTTTTCTTGAAAGCATGTCCATTGGTTTATCGTGCTTAAAAGGAAATGAATTGGTGCATCTTCATCACAAGTTCATGGAGGAGCACCTGTTGCTGTATGCAGACTAGAACATGTATAAAATATGAGTAGTATTATTCATATTCATACCTGCCTAAATCAAACCACCCTCAGTCTTGTTACATCATACTGCCTATTTTTGGCTGTAACCGTTTTCCTGAACAGTGTTAAAAGAAAAGGGCGCAGTAACCAGTGATTTATTCTTAAATTCATGCCCTCTGGCCTTCTCAGTTCCCAAACGCCTTCAGTTACCTCTCCTTGTTCCCAGTCGTAGCTCTTGTAAACTGCTTATTTGGTCCTCTCTGAGATAGACGGATAGCATGTGTCCCTGTCCTTTGGGACTTGTGGTTTAGAGTGGCCTGTGTTTACTCTGGGTCTCTAGAGATCTGTCTCCAGGTGGAAGTAATAGCCGTCTGTCTTCAGAGCCTGAAAACTCACTCCATTCCCCCGAGAGTCAGTGTCCCAGAGATCCTTACGGCTGATGTAGTGTTCACCTAGTCATACAAGGTCAAAGAGAATTATTAATATGAGGATCCTAGCCTGACATGCCATGGTTGTCTAAATAAAGGCAAGGCGAGTTGCTTGTAGTAGTGTTCGTTGTTTGTTTACTTATGTTTTTTTGATATACATTTTATATATATATATATATATATATATATGTGTGTGTGTGTTTGTGTATATATATATATATATGTATATGTATGTATGTATAAGTGTATATACATATATGTGTATATATATATATATGTATGTATGTATGTATATATATATATATATATATATATTTTTTTTTTTTTAAATATCATTCATATTTATTTAGGTTTTTATTTATTTAGGTGTTTATTATTTTTAACTTTTGATTTTTGATTATTTATTATTTTTTTGTTTCTATTTATTATTTTATGTATTTTTATATTTGTTATGTTTTAGATTTATTTATTTTTAAATGTCATAAATATTTGTAATAGAATTAATTAAGTTTGTTTCTATTTGTTTATTTTTTTGTGTTTTATGTATTTGTTTTTATTTTTCTCATTTTTATTTGGATTACTCAATTTATTTTTGTTTTTATGTTTATTTCTTCAAATTTTATTTTATTTTGATTTGCTTTTATATGCATTTATTTGTTTTTACGTTTCGGTAACTATTATTTTAACAGTGTCCCTGTTACACATTTACTTGCTAGTAGCCATAACAGTAAATACTGAGTATTACTCAGTATTATTTGTATAATTAAACTGTAACAATAAAGTTTTATAAAATTGACAGGCCTAATATATTGTATAAAATATTGTATATATATTTTTTATATCACATACCAAATATAGCCAGAATTGTAGTATTACTACAATTGCTACTATGTTATTTACACAAACTTTATCTCTTCCTCATTTGTTTTAATCTGCAGCATTTCCAGATGACCATCCAGGCCCTCCAGGATGAGCTGCGGATCCAGAGGGATCTGAACCAGCTGTTCCAGCAGGACTCCAGCGTTGGTCCCGGCGAGCCCCTGAGCGCCGAGCTGACCGAGGAGAACTTCCAGCGTCTGCACGGCGAGCACGAGCGGCAGGCCAAGGAACTCTTCCTCCTGAGGAAGACTCTGGAGGAGATGGAGCTGCGCATCGACACACAGAAGCAGACGCTGTGCGCCCGAGACGAGTCCATCAAGAAGCTCCTGGAGATGCTGCAGAGCAAAGGGCTGTCGGCCAAGGCCAGCGAGGAGGACCACGAGCGCACGCGGAGGCTGGCTGATGCCGAGTGCATATCCATCACCTGGAAAGCCTTCTGGAGCAGAGGGAGAAGGACACGGTCTCTGCTGAGGGAGGTGAGAGAGAGCCATCTTACATAGCTAATGCAACCTTTAATCAATCAAACTGAAAAGTATTTACAAAACTGCTTGATCTATTATACCCAGTGCCTTCAGAACATTTTGTGGATTGAATAACAGTAAATGCACACATTAAACAGCTGCTCCGGGGAAGATGCTTGGTCACTTTTTTCCACAGATGATGATGATGATGATTTGCAAATGTTTTTGCTTGCACTCTCAATTATGGTGATGATGAATCAAGGGCTCTAGATTAGTCATTTTAAACTGTGCCGGACGCGCAGCTTACCGAGAGGGAGTGAGAGAGGGAAACCTGTTACAAATTGAAGGCATTGAACATGTGTTGCCATAGAAACGGGTGAGACTGACAAGAACATTGATGAAAGGAGACACAGATGTTGCTGAGTGCAGAAACTGTTAATGTGGTAGAAGATGCATTCATCACATTTAGTTCAGTAGTTCGTCTTGATGTTTGTTCAAGTTCAACAAATTTCTCAAGTCAGATTTGTTGCATAATAGAGCTGTTCAATTTATAATCCTTAACGTGAAAGAGAATTAGCTTTTGGGTCAAGGGTTCCCTTGGGAATTTCCAATGGGCTTTTAGCTTAGTGGTTTTTGATTTATGTGTAAAATAAGAGACATTCATGTTATGTTGGCAGAAATGCAACCAGGTTGCTATTAAGTTGGAATGAGAGTTTATGTGCTTGACAAATCGTTTTATTCCTGTATGCATCCTTTCATCTTTTCATCTCAGAAAGAGATTCAATGCTGTTATAGTGGTTTAGGTAGTTTTGAAAGGAGTTCTGTCTGGTTCTCACTCTTATTTCTGTCAGGCATCTTCTGAGACGGCCATTAGTGACTTTGGCAACAGGGACATCTAGTGATCAGTTAATGAAATGGCACCATCAACTCTTACTATGTCTGCGTCCAAAAGCTTAGGCAGCAGACATGTTGCCTCCTGCCCTTATCAGGCAGTGACTTTATAGGCAGCGTTTGCGCACAAACGTACTCTCACGAAAATTACGAGAAGAAAACCTTGATGAGATGATCACACTGTAAACCTGAATAAGTTAGCAGAACTCAAAAACTTTGAGGTTGTCAGTTGCATCAACATTTTTAAGTTAAGAAATTCAGTTTTAGCAAAACCGCCAGAACTTAAAATATTTGAGTAAGCTTAAAACGATCATGTAATCTCAAGTTCTCAACTTTAATATTAGTAGTTGAAACTTGTATATTTCATTAAATTGCGCAAACATGCTAATTTGTTACACAATGCTTTGACGAGCATAGCAAGTGCTGAATGAGTAAGGCAATATAGGACATTTAACATGCTCCATGCTCCACTCGTTACCATGATGTAACCTCCCAAAAAACAAAATAATAGAAACTCTTCTAAATTAACATTAAAAAAACATTGAGTTTGTGTTCTGTATGTCTGCTCAGCGCACCTGCTCCTCTTCCTCACACCACATGATGCAGATGCTGCAAATGATGATGTCACATGAAGAAAGTTCCAGAAGCCTTTTGAACACTTTGATCTTTGAAACTTTGCAGATTTGAAATTCCATTCACCGACATCTACACTACACACTGCATGAAATTCATAGTATTCGAAAAATAATAGAGGCACTTTAATAGAGGTTGTATGTATTAAAGGCTTATTTGCATACAGAACTCTTAAAGGTACAGTGCCTGTTTAATTCAGAGAGACAGTGAAAAGGGATCATGTTAAACTAAATCACACTTTCAATTATTTTCTCTTCAAATATCTTTAATGTAATTAAAATTCAAACCTAAATTAGATAATTTAATGAATTTGTATTTATTTTAGCAGCAGTCAAAACATCCTTGATTAGATAATGTTGTCAGATATGAGTGTTGTGCAACAGCAGCTTCAACAATTAAATTCCCTGAAGCGTTGCTCTGCTTTCCTACATCTCTCTCTCTCGCTCGCTCTTCATGTGCATTCACATCTGAAGCCTTTGGTGTCCATATTTTGTGTTTGAATGATGATTTTGAGGTCTTTGATTGCCCGGAGGGTGCCGGCTCTTTGTGTTTAGTGGACGTTGCATTCACTCTATTTGTCGGTTGCTCGGTACATTATCTTTTTCATAAAGGACTCAGTCATGCAAAAACACTCAAACCAGTGTCTCTCCTGCCTCAGAATTGAGTTCGAGCGACATCAGTGTGCCGAGTTTGTCATTTGGCTGTCTAAAATCAGAAGTCTGGGTTGTTTTAATATTATTTCTTTGCTGGATATAATGTGGGGTGGTTTGGATCCTCATCAGCTGATGGCTGGCGCTAGAGGAGGCCGTTATTATCCTGTGGTTTCACCTCATGATCCTCGTCTCATGTTTTCTTCTCAGGATCTCCATAGACGGTATGAGGGAGCTCCAGAGTCTGCCAAAACCAAGGCCCTGCAGGCTGTCATTGAGATGAAGGCAATGTGTGTGTGTGTGTGTGTTGTGAGTAAATCCCAAACTTTAGTGTTCTTCTAAAACCGTCTATGGGGTGCTGATGGCGCAGTGGATAAGACACACACCAATGTGTCCCTGAGCAATACACTTAACCCCTAGTTGCTCCAGAGGTGTGCGTCCTCTGACATATATAGCAATTGTAAGTCGCTTTGAATAAAAGCGTCAGCTAAATGAATAAATGTAAAACAGATAATTATAGTAATAATATTATTATTATTAATAAAATGACCTCAGATTCCTGAAACTGTCATATTGTGTCAGTACTTTTACACTACTTTTCAATAATTTGGGGTTTATTTAGATTGTTTTATTCAACAAGGGCACATAAATTTAATCAAAAGTGATAGTTAAGACATTTTATTAAGTCATAAAAGATCTCTGTTTTAAATAAATGGTGTTCTTTTTAACTTTCTATTAATCCTCAAAAAAAAAACATTATAACAGTTTCCACAAAAATATTAAGCAGAATATTAATATTAATATATAAAATTCAATTCATTAAAATTATAATTCAAATCATAATATTAAAAATTAAAAAATATTTAAACATTGTTAATAATATCGAAATGTTTCTTGAGCAGCAACTCAGCATATTAGAAAGATTTCTGAAGGATCTTGTGACACAAAATTCAGCTTTGCAACCTCTTAACTAAATTACATTTTAAAATTTATTAAAATAGAAAAGTTATTTCAAATTGTCATATTTCACTCTATTGTGGTTCACTGTAGCCAATCAAATACATTAATTTTAAAATCCTACTGACTGGATTTGTCTGGTTTATAAGTAGACACATTTTCCCTATAAAATTATACACTATTATACACTATTATACACAATTATATTTTAACACGTTTTAAAGCAGAGATTTGTAGAGATGCACAGTATACCTATACCATATCAGTTATCAGCTGTTTTTAATGTTATTTTAATTTTCAACCTATATTGAATATTAAAACATTTTTACATGTAACACCCAATTTAAATATTTAAAAGCACTTATTATTTAATAACTCAGTTAAAAGTATTTTTTAAGTTTATGAGGAAGTGTTTGGAAAACCTTTTTGAAATTGGTGTAATTTTGTTTGGTAACGCTAGTTTCTTAAATGGTACATTAGATTTCACCATTGAAACACTTCTGTAGAAGCAACAGGCTCCATAGGTAGGACACTGAAAGTGTTGCACCTTGTCCTCAAACATCGCTGTGATCTCTGCAGGACTCTAAGATCAGTTCTCTGGAGCGCAGTCTGAGGGATCTGGAGGACGAGATACAGATGCTCAAGTCAAACGGTGCTCTCAGCACAGGGAGAGAGAGGAGGAGATGAAACAGATGGAGGTCTACCGCAGTCACTCCAAGTTCATGAAGAATAAGGTAGAACCTGTGGCTCATGGGCATCACAAATGGTGCTTTTTAAACCTGTTATTTGATCGCAGATTTAGGTTGATGTTGAATTGTAGCTGGCGTCTAGATATGGTGTGCATCACAACTAGCTAAATAAGCATACAATTGTCTACATTTTCATTTTATCTGGTCAAAACTGTCTTGATAACTCCTTCATTAGTTATTATCATTACTAACTTTTATCTTGACCTAAATTTGTTTTTATATTTTTAAATATAAATTATGTTTTTAATTGTATGTATAATATTTTTTCTAAGGAAACGGTTTATCCTTTTTAATGACATTTAATTGCAGCTAAATCATAACCGCATGGCCTGTGCGTTGATGCTGATTGGTTTAGTGATGCTGGCGGCATCACGTGAGCGTGGGTGGTGTTTGATTGGCCGCGGTGCGTGCATGCGAGCTGGTGGATGGTGATTGGTGGTTGTTGCAGTAACAGCGCCCTCTCCTGACAGGTAGAGCAACTGAAGGACGAGCTGGCGCAGAGCGAAGCGCAGGGCGAGGAGCTGAGAAAGCGGGCGGCTGAGCTGCAGCAAGAGGTCTCTTCCGCAAGACACCCAGAGAACCGGCTTAAGAAATCGCACAGCTCTGCTTCCCTCACCAGAGACAACGTCTCGCCACTCAGACACCAGATAGGGTTCTGGTTCACGCCAACTGACCGATCTGGCTCAGCCCTTTAGCTCAGGGCGTTTTTTCTTTTTCTGCAAGAGATTCAGTGTATTATCTCTGATCTACGGAAGCCCTGAGTTGTTGAATTTTTTAAAGTTAATGTCATTCATTATTTATGCTGCCTTAGAGTAAATAGGCGAGAAAAAAATCCCAGTGTAAAAATTAAAGCGCCTCCAATGGTCGAAGTTGATACTGTTGTATATAGTGATTGTATAAGTATAAATAAAATAGATGTAAATATAGAATCTTCAGAATTTTTTTTATTCTAGAAAACATAATATTCTATTTTTTCTAAACTCGAAATATGATCTGTAAATTTAAATATACATCACTCAGTAATTTTTGTATTTTTGTTCAACTGAAATATAGTAATATTTATTTAATTTCCTTTTAAGTTTTGCATGTAATATTTATATATATATATATTTTAATTGCAGCTTGATTTCGTTTACCATAAACATTTTCTAATAGTTTTAGTTTTACAGTAAAATCAGTGCATCCCATCCCCTTGTGTTGCGACTTAGTGTTCAATCCCTACTAGAGCCAGACTGATTTATCGGCTGGCCGATATTATTCGGTCAATATTAGGCATTTTCCAAGCTATCGGTATCGGCAGTTATAATGGCCGATAAATGAATATTTCAAAAATAAAATAAAAAGTACGAAACACGCTTCAAGCTTGTCATGAGTGTTGGAGTTGTATAGTTTGTCCACCAGAGGGCACTCTACACCGTTAAAAACTCATAAATAACTACAAATAACTAATGTTAGGGAAATCTGTTAATTTTTTGTTCCGCGCTTCTGAAAAAATAAATAAAATAATATATTGTCCGATATATCGGAATATCGGCTTTTAAAACCAACAAATATTTGTATTCGGTATCGGCCTTCAAAATCCTTTATCTTTATCGGTACAGGCTTTTTACACTGATTACCTCTTTATTTCCCATTATAAATTAAACTTGAACAGAACACGATATTCCACTGACTAAAGAACTCATGGGGAAAGTGCTTTTGGACACAAAGACAAACAGTAGCATTACTTGGCAGTATGATCAGGGTGCGCGAAGGAGGGATGATGGAAAAGGTCCAGGGCGGTGAAGGGAACTGTTCAAAAATATTAGCTTTTGAGTCTCGAGCTCGTCTACAGTGGTCATAATAGCAGGATCAGTGGGCGGCAGTGGTTCAGGCCGATGGGTACATTTGAAAGTCCCAAGGTTTCTCTGATCAGGAAAGCAGAGTCGCCCAGTGCTGTGCTGAGAGGTCGGATGCCACTCTAGACTCCCACGATACTCTTCACCCGTTTTCTTTCTTCTCCTTCCCTCTTGTTTGTAGCGCTGGTTGGAGTAGAGCTGAGAGCACTAATGTCCACGAGGCTTGAGTCTGTCTCTCTCTATCACTCTCTCTCTCCATCTCCTGTGCCTGCGAATGCCTTTTTCACTGAGGGTGACTGGCAGCCAGTAGAGTCACAGCTTTAAGCAATGCTAACCTGCTATAGCTGCCCCAGTGCATGCTGGGAATGCCGAGACTGTGATGTTTGCCTTTTTCTTTGCAGATGAAACACTTGCTGTCTGTTTTATAGTGTCTTAACTCCGTTTACTGTCTGTGTGTAAAAATGGATTTAAATTTGTCCCTAATTCAAGTGTTTATGGATCTTGCAAGCATGAACATGAGTGTTTTGTGGATGATTTAAGCTCAAGTGCTTCTCTTCACAGGAATTACTATTTGCTCAAACAGCGTTGTAATGCTCTGCCTGCTTGAGGAGTCTAATTCAACGAGTTTGCAAGTTTCGTTTGTCTTAGATGAGGCTTCACACTTGGTATAATTACAAAATTTCACTTTTGTTGTCACATCAGCCCTTAGACTACAGGTTTCATCCTGTTTTGCTGCGTTGAAGGTGTTTTAGAGGAAATGTGTTTCACCAGAGCTTTGAGGTCTGGCTTGAAGGGGTTTTCTGGAGAGTTTTCCACACATTCAGACTGACTGTTTGTCTTGCACAGATTGACCAGGTGAAGCAGGACCTGTCCCGGAAGGACACTGAACTCTTGGGCCTGCAGACGAAACTGGAGACGCTCAACAATCAGTTTTCTGACAGCAAACAGCACGTCGATGTTCTCAAAGAGTCTCTCACTGCCAAAGAACAGCGTGCTGCCATCCTGCAGACTGAGGTAAGAGTTACGCAATCAGTAGCATGGCTGGATAAAAGCAAAATAGAATTTACAAAGATGGGAAGTTGACTTTCAAGAGTTTTATTGGAAAATGACGCCATACTGACCCATTTTGACAGTTGCTTCCAAGATCAATAGTCAGTGCCACAATTCTGACATAATCACATCTAGTTTTTCAGCTAGATAACTATATTATCTTAACCAGGATAACTACTGTAATGGATATCAGGATTAGGGCATTTTAAATGCTTTTAGGTAGACATTTGAATGGAAATATTCTTCTTTCTTCAACTTTTCTTGTGCTACTATTATGTTCGATTTCTTTGCGAGTTGCAATGAATTGGTCAAACGTGATCACAAAGTGGGTTGAATGATTCATAAGCAGATCGATCTGTAAAAATGAATCAAAGACAAGGCAGTGTTGGAGGTAACACATTACAAGTATTCGCAAATTATGTAATCAGATTACTTTCTCCCCAGTAACTAGTAATGTATTGCTTTTAAATTCTCAACACAATATCTGCGTTTTTTATGCAAGTAACGCAAGTCTCCATGTTGAGAGAAATCAGAAGTAAGTACAGAGGCGTTTGTTCATGTAAACATGGTTATTGTAGTTCTAGACTAAATGTGAGCATACATTATTCATCTCACTTTCACTTTTCAATATTCAGTATTATTCCAAATGAATTGAAAACGTGAAATGCAAACTCAGAATATTGCGCAAACCTGCAATATTTCATGTTAAATAAAACAAATACTCACTTTATTAACCAATGGCTTTGCTGCTGACTTTTAAACAAGTTTAATCATACTAATAAGCAAAAATGCCTTTAGATTTAATCATATTTTTGTTTAATTTTTATATTTTTACTGCTAAAGTAAGAGTGTCAAACTTTCTTCTCCTGCGATCCAGAATGGCAGCACAGCTGAGAGGTTTGTTTGAGCGGCGCCCTCTAGTGTACAGGCGTTAATTTACATATCCTTCAGCCTGAGGTTCATTCATTTCACTTTTGGTGTAAAGGCCTTTACATTTGCCAAAAATATAACTTTTTTGTTATAAAAAAAACAAGCCCAGCCCAGATGAGCAAATGTAACACAAAAGTAACATAACATATTGCTTTCCATAAAAAGTAATTGGTAACTTTTTAAGGGATTAACACAATACAGACACATTACTTTTAAAAGTAACTTTCCCCAACACTGTGTACATCACACAAATAAATAAATAAAATTTTTGCAAGGCATTAAATGTGTAGAATCAACAAACACCAGTTAATTAACTAATAAATCAATACTAAAAATACCATACTTCTACTATAGATTTATCACATAATTGTAATACAATAATGCATAAATGATAAAATACATATTATACTCTGAACATAGAAAAGCTTTTTAAAATCACCCTTGAAGTAATTAAATTTTTTTACATGCTGAGAATACATATTATTAACTAACTTTATTAAAAAATAAATAACATAAAAATAAAGCTTCTTTGTCTTTTGTTGGGAAAACATTCTTTACTGCAGTTTCCCTGCCTGCCCATCAGGGGGCACTGTTGTATCAAACATGTTACTGGGCTGTTGTGAAGTTGCTGGGGCATGAATGGCTTCTTTATGTGTGCTTTTAATTCTGTACTTAGTCTATCATCACACCTTTTATCATAATCCAGTGTTACCAGTGCCAGCATGTGATTCATGGAGTTTAGCTGACGGTTAATGTGCCCTGACTAGCCAAGTATTAGTGTGTTTCCTGCACATCGTCATGAATAATAGTACTTTAATGTACGTTAAGAGTCAGTCCATGCATCTGTATGAATTTTGTGCCTGTGTGCATTTCAGGTCGATGCTCTCCGTCTACGTCTGGAAGAGAAGGAGACCACGCTTAATAAAAAGAGCAAGCAGATTCAGGAAATGTCCAGAGGAGAAGGGAACGCTCAACGGAGAAATTCAGCGACCTCAAAGACATGCTCAACGTCAAGGAACGCAAGGTCAACGTGCTGCAGAAAAAGGTAAAGGCCGTGGCAGAGCAGCGTTTCACTTAAAATTCATGCTTTTGGAAGCAAATAAAGCTTTGTTCGACACAAACCTTTTCAAGGATCCCAGCAGAAACTTTGCGTTTCGTATGCATTCGTAAACATCGCGCGCTCTTCAAACGCATGTCATTTCCCCCTGAACATAGATGGCACTGTTAGGCCACGTTTAATGAGTTCTGGCGAAATGCACGAAACCAGCCTCACCAAATATCCCTTCTGATTTCTAAAAGTAGGGAAAAGTTGTGTTTGTGATGGCGCGGAGTCTCCTGTTCTCAGAAATGACACACACAGGCCGTTAACCTCAGGCTAACAGCGGGCGCCAGGGTTTATATGTCTGTTCTGCATCTTTCATATCCATGCAACAGCTGTTTGCTTCCACCTCAAATGCACGTCAGATATACAGGAAGCCGTAGCTTTCGCCGTTCCCGCCGACATCGCTTTTCATCGTCAGTATTTAGGGTGCAAGCTTTGAACTTCTTTCCACAATATACAAACTTTGACAGAAATCGGCACACAAGTCAAAGCCATCACTGACTGCGTTTCAAGCTTGCTCGTGCCGTGCTTTTTGCGTCTCTCAATAGGATGTTTCCATGGTGACCCATGAGGCAATGCTTCGCAGGCACATCCGACTATCAGTTTCAGTTCTTCTTGCGCTGAGATCATAGGCTGTGCAAACAAGCCCCCTGTCACGCTGCCTCATTAATCTTGACTTAGGGATAGTCTGAGTGCACGAAACCCACAGTGAGCTCACCTTTATTGGGAAAACAGGAAGTTGTGCATCTCTCTAATGGACATTCCAGGGATAATGTTGCAAATCATTCTCCTAAAATCGCTGTAACTTGTGTCATATGTTATTTTACGATTAAGTTTCCCAAAGAAGCACATGGATCATTTGCTATAAAGTAGAACTGAAGTATGTTTGCTTAAATAGCTAATAGCTGTACCCCTTTGAATTGCACTCATGGTTTACAGGAAGTGGCTTTTGACTGATAATAGCAATCCTGGAAGACCTTTTAAGGTTGTAATTTTTTTGTTTGTCGCTAATTCAGACTTAGGCCACGTCCACATGAAGCCGGTGCGTTCTCTATCCGTTTTTTTCCCTCGTTCTAAAAAAAAAAATCCGTAAACACGCGTCGTCTTACGAAATATCTGCGTACACCGAAACCGCTGAAACCGACTGAAAATGGTGTAGTATATATGCCAGACCAGTATGGGGCGCTGTAATTCTGCCACAGAGATACACTATACACGGAGAAGACGACTTCGAGCATGCGCATAACCTTGCGCGCTGTATTTGAAACCAAGAAGAAGACGAAGATGGCGTGTGTTCGCAGCCGAGGAGTGATGTTATGACATCATCGCTTCACAAAATATACGGATTGGCTGTACACATGAAACCGCAAGGTGTCGCTTTCAGATTTATCCACTTTGGGACCCGGTTTCAAAAAATAGCGGTTTCACTCTCCCCAAAACGCCAGATCCATTTGGACGAAATGCCAAATACGTTAAAAAATGTATACGCATACAGCGAAACGCGTCTTCGTGTAACTGGCCCTCTGATCAGATATCGCTTTAATGGCAAATGCTTGCTTTTTTCCAAGGTTCTTTCTAAGTTATTGTTATATTCATAATCCAATGTCCAAATGTAATCAATATTTTTTTTCATCAATATTTTTTATTTTAATTTTTTTGGTGTACTCCCGTTCTATTAACCCTTTAAATGCATGAATGTTTCGCTAGTCGTTATTGCATATTTGTGTCTTTAGCGACCCGGATCTATATCTAACACAGATGGATCTCTACCTAATATAAGATCTTCGACCTATAATATAAAATCTCCTTATATTAGAGTAACCGTCACAGAAGAATAAAATAAGCATATTTTGTTACATTTCGGGGCTTGGAAGGGTTCTGTTTAAGCAGATATTTTATATAATCATCACTGTCATCGTCAGAGCTCATTTCCCAGTGCCTTCAGCATCTGTTTGCCATCTCAACATAATCTGAAATCTATAATTTTATTCATCTTCAAAATCAATATTTTGACCACTCACAGCTTCTTCTCTAGATCTAGTGACAGTGAAACTAATATTTGATTGCGTTCAGTACTTGCTGATGATACTTCCTATTCTTTTGTTTTCTGCCTGCGGTAACTACGAGTGAAAACGTCACTTCTTCATTGTGTATCAGACATTGCCACCTTGTGGATTAAGGGTGAATTGCACTTAGTCATCAAAGAATAATGTTGTGCAGAAAGAAATATGCTTACTCTGTTACACACCTTGGGTCATTAGTAACACAGTTACATTTTTGCAAAAAAATTATGAGAAAACAGGCTTTTCTTTTTTTTTTATTGTTTATAAAGAATTGATTGAGGAATACTTAAGAAGGTTGATGTCTAAGTTTTAAAAACAATTCATGAGCAATGGTAGTGACTCTCTAAAGACACAAGGTATGCGTAAAAAGGCTAGAGGAAAATTTGGTTAAATTAGAGAGCTCTTTTACAATCACTTATAAACAGGTTATAGTCATAAAGTCATGAAAGCCCGGTGAGTGTCTCAAATATAAAGATCAGGCTCTTATCATTTTCTGATCTTTCACGTAATAGTTTCTGTCTCTTTTTTGGCTGTTTTCATTCTCTCTTTGCCTCTCGCTTTGCTTCTCTTCACAGTTTGAGTCTGAAAGCCTCTTAGAGTCATCAGGGGCACAATGAACTACCTCTCTTTTTTTTTAAGCCAAGTGCTCTCCCAAGCCACAGAAAGAGAAACATTTCAGTTTCCATTATAGTGCCTGATCCGTTCTGTATTGCCCCAGAGTTGTTCCTAATGGCCATAACACATTGAGACAGTGCTATGAAGGTATGCATGGGGCTGCTCAACAGGACACCATTCAACGCACGGGTCAAACACCAGAAAACGCCAGACCGTACAGAGGAAGCAGTTTTACACCCAGCTAGGGAAAACAAGCACATACGGTATCATTTCACAGTTTTAGAAACCTTCTGTCCTGTTAAAGGGGACGTTTCAAACGTGCCGCACACATCCTAAAAACTAAAGCCAAAATATTTTGATCATCCCACTGGTGGATGGCTGATAAACCCAGTCCTCGTCATCTAAACGAATAGGATGTGATGCGATTACACTTTTTCTCTCTCCTTTTCGGTAGTTCTCATCATGTTGACTTATGTTTGTTTTTCCAGTAAGTTCCAATAAGTAATTCGATGCTATAAAAATGGGGTGTAACATGATAGCTGGCCTTTATTTATTTAAATTTTATTTTTTTACAGTGGAAGAAAACGCATCTTTCATCTTTTATTTGCAGTCTATGTGACGTCATGTACAAAATCATTGCATATAGTTATAATGTTATAAGTTATAAAGTTATACATTTATATAATGTTGTCTAAACTTCCTCAGTTCCTTAGGTTTGTAGTTGAATCAACTACAACTTAAATAATTTATTTAGTTCAGATAACATATAATTTTGAGTATCTGGTGGTTAAATCATTCTCCTTCATAGTATGTAACTCACTTTTTCCAGTTCAATGAACTCAAAATCCCATGGGAACCAAACGGTTTAAGGTCCAAAAGACAGTTTTAGGACAAACTGGTAACTGTTCAAAGGGCTTTGAACGGATTCAGTCAATTTTATTTTTTTTGTTTTTGTTGAATGAACCAAATGACTCGGAAAAAGATTTCGCTCATTTTGATGAACGAGTTCGAACAGGAGAGTCACAAACGTGCGCCAAAGAACAGAGCAAGGCGACCATTTGAGCTTATAAAACTTAAACTTTGTTATTTATTTATTAAATGAGTGATCGTTTCACTTGATAAGACCCTTATTCATCGTCTGGAATCATTTAAAGCCCTTTGAACAGTTTGTCTTTTGGACCTTGAACCGTTTGGTTCCCATTGAAGTCCATTATATGGAGAAAATCCTGGATTGTTTTCATCAAAAACCTTAATTTCTTTTCGACTGAAGAAAGTACTGACATGGACATCTTGGATGACATGTGGGTGAGTAAATTATCAGCAAAAGTTTTTTGAAAAGTGAACTACTCCTTTAAGTAGCAAAAACAGCTGTGTCGTGGATATGAAAGGTTAGTGAGAGTGGAAAATATCATGAAAAAAAAAATTAAATAGCCGGTTTTGATGTCAAAAACCTTTGCTATCATTACAAGCAGACTTTAGGGAAAAATAAAATGCTAAAAAGTGTCGAATATGTCCCCTAAAAAAGCCACACAGTTTAGTTTTATTCAAACAACACATAGCTCTGTTACATTTGTGGATACGAAAATGAGCTTTCCTAGACTGTGTGCGTCTGTGTATACAAGTGTGTAAATGAATAGATACACAATGTCCTGTGATGTATGCATCGCTTCTTCTCAGAGGAGGCCTAGCCTGGGCTCGTTTCTCTTTCCTCGCGCTCTCCTTTAATGTCTGAACATCATTTTTTCTCCCTCTCGGAGCTGTTTGGCTTTGTAATTGTTTTCCCAGCGGCTCCGGTTCATGTGTGGCGCTCTCTCTGCCTTCTCAGTGGCACGGTTTGCCTGCGCGGATGTGAGCGAGTGCATGCCGAACTGCCGAGAGTTTCGGGCCGCTCTTTCTCTCTCTGTTTATATTCAGTGTTTTGTGTTTAACCGAACACTTACCCTTTAACAGCCTGGAAAATAACGATAATTTAATTTGCAACTGTCAGATAAGGTGGCAGACAGATCCGCAGTGGAAGCGGTCGAACTAAATATTGAAAACAGCGGTTTGGATGGGAATTCTTTCGCAAGTTCACGGCAGGACAGGCTGCAGAAAATAACATTTGTTAATGCAAGGAGGGCGGAATACAAGACACAGTTCAGCAGAACTCGCTCAAGTATGTAAACTCGAGTCGAGCGTCTTGATGGAGAGCAGCTCTGTTTGGCACTAGAGGGTCGTCAGAGACACTTTGTCTTGAGGATGAACACGGGCAGCGCTAGGGTGGGCTTCTGGGACCATAAAGTTTCCACGTCTGGAGATTTTTATCATCGTTAAATCCATTTAGGATTGCAGTTAATACAAAAATAGGCTTTGGACTATCAGCATATCACTTCTTATTTTGAAACCGAATGAAATAATTGCTCATAAGTCCTGGTCCGATGACGATACCAAAGAAACCAAACCTGTTTGTTGACTTTGTGGTCAGAGTTTCGCTCCATTCGGATGTAATAAACACCCAATATTCAGCGTTGCTCAAGGAATTTGTTGGCAGCCTTTGAAACACAATCCAGGACGTAGATGTTCTTGCAAAACACTTTTATTAAGAAACATGAAACATGTCATGAACCTCACAAACTTCAGCTAATCCAGCAACCGTGTTTCTCCTAGAAGAAGCATTCAGCCCGCTAACATTTGAACACACTTGACACCTTGACGACATAAAACTGTCATCGGTGTCTGTACTACCGTTCAAAAGTTTGGGCTCAAAAGTATTCATTTCCTTTTTTGGAAGAAATTAATACTTTTATTCAGTAGAACGCATTACAGTGATCAAAGTGACTATTTTCAGCATTCAACCAAATCAGCATATTAAGTATCATGTGACACTGAAGACTTAAAGTAATGGCTGCAAAACATAGATTCTATAGAAAGATTTTAATATGTTACAGTTTTTTTTTGTTTTAAATCAAATAAATGCAGCCTTTATTTATTTTAAGCCTTTATAAGCAATATTATTGTATTTTTAATGCATTGTATGGTCTCATTAATAATTGTAACCACGGTTATAACACATTATGATACTGATCTATTCATTGAATACACACTTGGATTTAACAATGAATCTTTAAGTATTACAATGCAATATAATCATTGGAGGAGGATTTTTAGATCATTGTGAAGAAAAAAACTCTTGCCAACAACATTCAATAGTCAAAAGTCTTTGGACGCGTGTTTTATGGCCTTGTTTCAGAAAATTTCAATTTTAGTTGTTTCAAAAACCACGCATAAACAATATTCTCTCAAAAATACAAATATGCACATACATGTTCCTCACATATTACGGTTGACCTGTTTGTGCTAAATATAGTGTGACTTTAACTGTGCCATTAATATGTTTATGTAATAGCAACTGAAAAAAGTCAGGGCATGTCAGAACATCTCAAGGATCCCAAATACAACTTGGTCCCCGGGGGTTAATTAAAGTGGCTTTCAAAATCATTTTTAAAAATATTTTCAAATGTTTGCAAGCCAAAAGTTTGGGGTAGTTTGCAAAAATAGTGATATTTAAAAATCTGCACATTTTTTTTTTTCAATTGGCAGAGACTTTTTTTTTCCCGCTCCACTAATATTGAGAAGTTTTACTTCATTAACAACGTTTCAACATGTATTATCGAGTGTCTCATATTCCAGTATTTCATCGAAGGATGTCCCTATGCACATTCACAAACGTTTTGTTGTAAACCCTGCACATTCACTAACTCCTGAAACGCCCCTGTGGATGAAGAACGTCCAATTTGCTACACTTTTAAAGTCTGGTTCAGATCGCAGAACGTTTGTGTGCTTCTCCCCCTTCTTTTCGACGGCTAAGGGGTTGAAGAAGGCTAACAGGCTTAGCACCACAGCGAAAGCCTCTTAAACAGAGCGTGTCGGGTCTGAGTTGTGATCTTGCTGAGAAAGAGCCTTTTACATTGTCTGTTACCATCCCTCAGTAGAGAGAGAGAGAGAGAGAGAGAGAGAGACACAGTCACACAGACACACAGACAGAGAGAATGGAGCTTTAAGAGAGGACATGCTAATAAGTGCCTTGTGTTAAGATGAATGATAAAACCCATATCGAAAGGGTGAGAGTCTCAAGTCCCTAACAGTCTGATAGAGAGTGAGAGAAATATCCTCTCTGCTTTCCACTTAATTGGAGGAAAAGTTCTACAGAAGTTTGTAATTAATCAACACTTCCTCCTCACTTCTCCTTTTGCTCGCCCTGTTTCTTTTAATAACATGTTTGTTTTACACATTATAGAAAATGAAAATTAAACAAAGTTTAAAATGAAATCAAAATGGCCGGAAGCGCCTGCAATTACTCACAGTGAGTGGCAAAAAGACTGAGCGGCTGTATTTGTTTTTAGCGTGAATGCCGTGAAAACAAACACAACGCATATAAAGTGGGAAGAGCTTTGCGATTGACTGTGCAACTGAGATTTGACAAAAAATCGGAGGTAAATTTTTACAGTCTGCTATAGAGAAGAGGAGCAAATGGATCGCTGCAATTCACAGAAACAACTGGACTCCAGTCAGCGAAAGGTGGATTTGCAGTTATCATTTTGTGTCAATATGCTGAATTTAGCTGTAAAACCATACCCATATATATTAACAACTCATCAATTAAATATTTATCTTTGCATATTCTGCATTATTGGATGTTTTTTTAATAAACACTGACAAAAAAAAACAACAACTATAAAGTTTTAGGGCTGGACGATATGATGATATATAGGCTATATATAACACTGATATAAGTGATTATCTCTGATTTAGACCTACCTATATTGTATTTATATAAAGCGTTCACAGGCAAATTTGCTTTATGTTTAGGTCTATTTTGCTTTTATTTCCCCGGTGTTAAAATCAGGCAAACATAAATGTCAGGCAACACGATTCCTGGCTGCATGTCAATATCCATGGATCACTGGATCTTTAGTAAGTTGTAAGGAACACTATATTGAGTCCAACATTTAGTTTAAATTGATGAAATTGTTCGTTTTAGTCGCATTTTCGTAGTTTCCCCTATTAAATCCAGTACACAGCAGATCTTTTGCCACTCAGTCAGGCTGAGGGGGGTTGTTCTGGCGGGAAAGTGACGTCAGTGCATTCCCTCTATAATAACGGCATTTTTGTTCATTTTGGTTTTAGCTTTGAAATTTGTAGCAGAAGTGCTTCTATAAAGGGAAACTTCCAACAGTGAAACTCTCTCAGATAAATGACTATACGTCTCTAAATCCATGCCTATTAAAGAGCTTCAGCTGCAACCTGTAAATCTTTGACCACCTTGAACTGTTGCATTATTCCAAACATACGTGTCCACTGCGATTTACTATATAAAGCTAATGAGGCGCAGTTACACACTGGAATTTTTCCTCCTGCTGTCACTTTGGATCAAACCAGTGCAACTGAAGTCATGTGATTAATAACTACATTCTAAAAATGCTGGGTTGTTTTAAATTGTTTAAATGTAATGTAAAAAATCAACCCAATGGCTGGGTTTGTCCACATTTGACTCAAGGTTGGCTTGAAACAACCAAGTATTTTAGAGTGTAGTCGGCTCAAACCTGGCACAGCAACTAGTTAATAACATATGGTGATCAAAGCTGGAATATGAATTTTGATGATTTTGAAAAATTATGGGAAATCTATTTCTGTGTGTGGGAGTTTGTAGACACAAAGACTGGCGTCATGCCACTTACCTGTCAGGACTCACCCACTCAGGTGCCAAACTCCTGACACACATTTGCATTACTGAGCAGCGTGTGTGTTCAACGCCACCCATTCTGTTTCAGCAAACCTCTCATAAATGACATTCACGTGTTAAGTTGCAAAATAGATCCTGACAGGTGGATCAAGACCCCAATGCAAATTGGCTACTTATTTATTTTTTCAAATAAATAAATAAATGAGCATTTGAATTTAAATTATCACTTTGAAATTAATTGTTGATCTGTTTTAGCTTACCTCAAGGGCATCCAAGATGGTGGTGTCTTTGTTTCCGCAGTATTTTCAATTTTGATATTTTTAGGTCAAACCGTTTGTGACTATCAGTCATATAATGAAGGTCTATGGTCACCACCTCAAAGATCATGCACAGAGAAGTCAAAATTAAACATGATTTAATGACTCGTAAATGTAAGGACACATCGATGGCCTAAGACACGAAACGAGCGGTTTGTGTGAGAAAACGAACAGTATTTATATAGTTTTTACCTCTTGTAAGCACAGCCACGTCCAAGTGATGTGAGGGCACAGGCGCTTTGTGGCTATGGTTACAAGAGGTAAAATCTATATAAATACTGTTCGATTTCTCACACAAACCGCTCGTTTCATGTCTTAGGCCATCAATGTGTACTTACATTTACGAGTCATTGAATCATGTTTAATTTGGACTTCTTGTGCATGCTCTTTGAGGTGGTGACCATAGACCTCCATTATATGACTCGATAGACACCTAAAAATATCAAAATTTGAAACTACTGCTGAAACAAAGACACCTACATCTTGGATGCACGTGAGGTAAGCTAAAACATATCAAAAATTAATTTCAAAGTGAACTATCCCTTTAAGCAACATATTGCAAACACTTTTTCTCTCATACATAGACACTTCTTTGTACCCATCTGCTGAAAGTCCTCAGAATAGATCTCCCTCCCGTCGCTCCGCTCTGTGGGTTTGACATGTTGTTTTGTTCGGCTTGCACATTGCATACAATTCTGATGCAACCCGCTGTAAACGCTCAAATCTTTTCACTCTGTGCGTGTGTGTGTGCCCGCGCATGTTGTCTTGGTGTGTGTCGTGTGCCTCTCTGTCTGTTTCCAGAGCTCACACCACACTGACAAGCAGCAGATCACTAAGTGAAACAAAACACTCTTTAATAATTCAGACACCCCCCTTCCTCTCACTCTCGCTCTCACACACACACACACACACACTCAGATCCCTTTAAGTCTCCATGCGTTTATATCTCTGTGACGGGAGGCTGCTCTTTTTGTCTCGTCTCTTATCCGCTCACACACTCTTCGGATGAAACCAGAAACGAGGCAGAGAAGCGTGTGAGAGTGTGTGTGTGTCCATATGTACAGTACATACAGAGCGTTTTTCTCTGTTTTAGTCAAAATTCCGCATTAAACCTGCTCCCAGAATCCCAAAACTGACTTCTCTCTTTAATAGGCTATTTGAATGTAATCATCATTTGGCTTGACATGGATCCCCGTAATCTAGATCTGCGATGTTCGCCTCGTCCGTGAGGAAGATGAAGGCATTTTCCTCCATTAGCCTGAGATTGCAGGATTGCAGTTTTATTACTCAATGCTCTGATTGTTTTCCAAAATATAATTGCAGTTATCATATGACTTTGCACATGCATATATAATTGCAGTTATCATATGACTCTGCACATGCATAGTAAGAGCGCTATGAAATATTCATGAGCGTATAGCGGGGTAAGCCCGGAGACTCTGGGTAATGTGGCAGAGGAGCGTAATCAGGGTTGTGTTTCATGGGCGACCGCAGACTATGATCAAAGGGAGGAGTGTGTGTGTGATGGGTTCGTTGGACAGGTGGAGCTGTCAAGTGTGTGTTTGATTAATGAGGGGCTGGAGATGTTTAATTGTGCGTAATGGACATGCATGTGCACACACTTCTCCTTGTGCACATGTTTATATGTCTTCCACAAAAAATCTGACTTTACAAATCGAGACCAATCAGCACAAGCTATTTTTTAAAACCAGCTGAGACTAACCTCGACATCTGTCCAAACATGTCTGAAATTATTTAAAACAACACACCCTGCCGAACTTTTTATTATTCGAGCAACAACTGTATTTTTTTTTTTTTTTTTAACCAGGGCAAATTCATTATAGGGTTTCTTCTCACTTTTCCCTCTGCCTACATTTGTTATCCTTGTAATCGCTTTTGCCAAAACATTCACCCTTTTAATTAAATTCATAAGTCGACACAGCTTTATCTCTCTCAGTGGTCTGGTCTGAAAAACAGTTTCGCAGTTTTCTCTCGCTCCTTACCAGGAACTGAATAAAAAATGGTTCTGCTTCTAAATCGCAAGACACTTCAAGACAAAAAAGTGGTGTGAAAACTAACTACAAAGTGAGAAAAGATATAAGAGATGATCTTTGCTATGCTCATTTTGTTTGGTTTATAGTAATATTAGCTACAAAAGTAATGTATTAATAATCAACACACACACGCACTGGGTTGTAACTAAATACATGTATACATAATATCTGGATTATGCACTTGTAATTAGATTATATTAAGTTTTATAATACAGTTCAACAGACTAGTTACTTTTTATTGATTACATGATTACATGTTATTCTCACAATGGCATTAAATTATTCATAATTCATTGATTCTCGCTTCTACCACCTACTTTTTATCTTTTAAATGGTCCTTTCTAAATAAAAGCCTACTTGTATACATTCAGAAGGTCTTCCAGATTTGTGGAGTTGCACACACAGCCCAGCCACTAAAAACTGCCACACACACACACAGTAGTTTTGTGTGATCTGGATTTACAGAAGTCATTTTGGTAACACTTTATTTCGATAGTCCACTTTTAGACATTCTACTAACTATAAGTAACTTTTCAACTACATGTCAACTAACTGTCATTAGAGTATTAGTAGACTGTCAGCTTAATATCTGCTAACACTTTATTTTGTTGGTCCCCCAACAGACATTTAATTGACTATAAGTAACTATAAGTAACTAAAAGTAACTAAAATAGACTAAAAGTGCATCCGTCATTTCACTTTTAAGGAGTGTTTTCTCAACATTGCAACATTGCATATCTAATTAGCTCCTGTTAAACACAATAATTATTATTTAAATCCTTTAACCATGTACTTTTGTCTTTGGAAGGCATTTGTCCCTTTGACCTTATATATTTACTTGAAGTATACCCTGAGATTTTAAGTTAATAATTTAGGCCAATATTAAAATTAAGTTAATAACAATAATACATAAAATTAAGTTCACAGTTCTCTGATTGTAGTTAATGGTCACATGACATGAAGGAAAACCAATAAAATATGTAACGATACATTCATGTCACGATTCTAGATACATATCACGAATACGAATATTGTCGATACTTTACCAACAAAAAATGTACTGTTGATTAAAATGCTAAATTTGACATTACATATATAGGTTTAAACGAATATGCTTAGACTTGGTGCTTGTAACCCAAGGACAATGATGACACAACAATAAAAATATTCATGATTCTGAAGCTGAAAATACAGAATTATTTCAGATGAATATGCTTGCACACTTTCACTGACTAGATATTTTTAAAATAATGTTGGCCACTTTTTACTGGTAACATCAGACATTTGGCATTATCAGAACCCACTGCATTATTATACATTATATTCAACATTAAATACTTGCACTAAAACTCAGAAAACTGTTACACCCAGAATGTGTTATTGAATTAAAAAAATGAAAATATTTTTATAATAACATTTGAATTTAAATACATTCTTTATTTGTTAATAAGATATTTGAGTGTAAAATTTATAATTTTTTTTATTTCATGTTTGTTATATTTTGTGCTATAACTCTCATTCTCATTGGCTGTGATGCTGCTGCCGTAGCAACAAAACTTCAACATTTCCGAATATTTGGTTGTACGTCTTAAAACAATTACGTTCATATCAAATGCCGTATATTTTCTCTTCATCTTGTTCAGCCTGAGAACTTTTAATCTAAACACTGGAGGTAGGCCTGCTGATAAAATGTGTTTTCACAAGAGAGCCGCTCTATCAACGGCAGGTTGTTTCAAAGCAGCTAAAAGAAACAAAAACGGCAACTATTTATCAAATCCGTCAGCGTTTAATTGAATGTGAAACGGTGGACAGGAACAGTCAGTCTTTTCATTGAGCTGTCGGGACATGATGAATGGAGCGAAACGTGGAAATGCCCATCTCTCCCGCGTCGTTCATCAGCGGCGGCGTCACGCACACGCCAGCCGCGCACGCAGATAAGGAAAGTTTATGAAGAGAATTAGTTCTGAATATGCTTCTAATGAGGTCATTATTTATTTCCAGCTGAACAGTGGGAAGAAAAAATAGATTGTTTTTAACTGATCCGTCCCTCCCCCGTTCCTAATGTTACATGTGGAAGTGCTGAAAATAAAATGAAAAATGGCTTCACTTAGTCTACTCTGAGCTTAAGTGTGAGTAAATGTTGTTTATTGTGCTTTAATAGATATGTCTTCATCTGGACGAGTTCGATGTCGTAAACTGTCTCTCTCTCTCTGTGCAGATTGAGAACCTGCAGGAGCAGCTGAAGGATAAGGAGAAGCAGATGACCAGTCTAAAGGAGCGCGTCAAATCCCTGCAGGCCGACACTTCAAACACGGACACGGCGCTCACCACGCTGGAGGAGGCCCTGGCTGAGAAGGTGGACACACACACACACACACATTCATTTACAGACACCTGAATCCATCAATCAGGTTTAGGGTTGTTATGATACCAACATTTTGTTTGCCATGATTGTCGCCCTGTTGTGTTTGAAGCAACTGCCCGCCCACTTGGGTTGGTGGTGCAGGTTTTTTGCATTAACTGGAACTAAAGCACTGGTTTTTGTATTTTTGTCATCCATAGTCAGTTTTTAGAGCATTACAGCAAGTGAAGGGTCTGACCAAAAATAGTTATAGTGCTGTTAATAGTAAATTAAGTTATGATCATTATTATTATTATTATTACAATTCATAATGTTTAATGATTTAATAATATTAAATATTGCATTAATATTTAATAATAGTCAATTATAATAAAAATAAATTATACATATATAAATAATAAATCAAATTAATTCATGTTATTATTATTATTAATGTTATTTATTATCAATGCATAATCTAATAACTTTAGTAAATATATATATATATTTTACAGTAAGATATTATTGTTATTATTATTAATTGTATTATTTAAAATGAATGTATAGTCTAATATTATTAGTACATTTATAAATGTTATATTAAGTTTATTATTGTTTTTACAAATCATAATGTTTAATATGAATTAATGATTTAATAATAGTAAATATTATATAAATATTATATTATGTTGTTTGTTTTATGTTAATAGTAATAGTATTTTCTTACTACAATTAATATTAATTAATAGTTAAAATTGATGTTTAATTTGATATCATTAGTAAATATTATATATTACATTAATATTAAATAATAGTAAATTATAATAAAAATAAATGATAAATGTATAAATAATAAATCTAACTAGTACATGTTATTATTATTATTGTTAATGTTCTTATTTAATATGAATGCATAATCTAATACCATTAGTAAATATATACATTTTACAGTAAGATATTTTTGTTATTATTATTAATTGTATTATTTTAAATGAATGTATGATCTAATATAAAGTTATATTTATTATTACAATTACAAACACATTTTAAAATCAGTGTATAATCTAATACCAACAGTAAATTTTATATAAATATTAAATTTAGTTATTTTTTATTTTATTTATACTAGTATTAGTATTTTCTTGTCGAAGTATCAATATAGTCACATTTGATATGTGTAAATTATTTTAATATTGCATTTAGTGTGTTATTATGATTAACTACTCTGTAAATGGTAGTAGCGTGTGTTACGTCTCTGAAGGACACGAGTTCACAGGTAATATATACTGTACTGCAGAAGCTGTGTGTGTGACAGCGGTGAAGATTGCTCTGTCACACACCCTTATGTAAGGCCTCAGTCATTCTCACACTACGATTGACCTCCCAGCAAGCGCACGGATCCACGGGGTCAATCCCCGTCACTTCTCATCAACTCACATCGTGTGTGTGATTGTCTTCGCCAGCACCTTCTCGTAGTTCTCTCTGAACGTTTCAGGTCACGGACATCCAGATGACGCGGTTCTCTGAATCAACATATCCCCCACACCCACTCCCCGAGCTCCACCTCATGAATATGAATGAATTAAACCCGGGGGTTATTAGCATTGTCTTATGTGTCCGCAGTTTGGCGGCGATCTGCTGTTCTGCGTTTCCCAGCTTCATCTCGCTCACATACCCTCACGCGCCGAGGTTTGCTCCCTCCCAGCCGCGGGCGGAAATCAACTTTGTCAGCCATCTGCATATTGAAAAGGGCTCGTTCAGTGGACTCAGGCGTACACGTATACACTTTTGCGCCACGTTCCCTCACTCAGACCTCTTCTGTCCTTCCCGACTCACACACACACAGTTTTCCATTTCACACGCCTCGGATGCCGTACAATCCCGAGCATTAGCTGGGCACAGCGATGAGCGGTCATGCTTAATGTCACATCTCAGCGAGGATCGGCCAGGAACGCCGGCTGGGGAGAGTGAAATACAGCCTCTGCGGTGAGAAATGCAGCGCGGGCCTGTATTATGATTGTCCGGTTCGGCCGCTCGGTGTGTGAGTTTTGGCCGGCGCGGGTGTGAAAGTGCTGGAGGCTGATGCTCTCCATGATTCCAGCCGTCCTCTTTCACAGGCCATCGACTGCGAACGCGAGGCTGCGCCAAAACACTCTTCCTCAGACCTCTTATTGTCTCGCGTTATTGCTCTGTGTGTCTCTTTTTCCTCTCTCAGGATTATTAAAGGTGCCGCGTTATTAAAGTGCGCACTGTACAGCATAGTAGCCGCTCACATCAGATCTGACTCATTTCTACTAAAGTTACTTCCATTTTCTAAAAGAAGACTTGGCCAAATCCTCCAACACCTGGCCAAAGTTGACACATGTGTGAGATTAATGGATCGCACGCCCAATGTGTTCGTTCAAATACGTTCCACTAGCCGTGCAGAGTTACGCTTAAGTTGGGAATTAAGGAATTGATGTGTCTGCTCTTTCTAAATTTTGACAGGTGTTGGCCCACTCTTGTTTTTGAGTAAATATTACATCCCTTACACAAACTGAATGCACATAACCAAAAAATCATTTCCTTTTTCTTTGTGCCGTTTTTTTCTTTTAATCGTTTAAAAGAAAAAAATATATTATTATAGTAAAGTGAAAGCTTAAAGCCACAGTTTATTTATTTAAATGAAATTAGTTTTAATATAATTCATTATATCACTCTAAAAAATGCTGGGTTGTTTTAACCCAATTTTGGGTCAAATATGGACAAAAAATTTAATTTACATTTTTAAATTACATTTTTAACCCAATGTTTGAGTTTGTCCATATTTGACCCAAAATTGGGTTAAAACAACCCAGCATTTTTTAGAGTGTAACAATAATAATTATAGCAATAGTTTATTGCACCAGATTCATGTTTGTTGATGATTTTAGATAAATATATATATATATATATATATATATATATATATATATATATATATATATATATATATATATATATATATATATATTATTATATTATATTACATTTTATATATTATGTTTACTAGTTTTAACTTTAAATTATACTTTTTTAACAACTGGAATAATCTAAACAATTAATATGCACTCTAAAAATGCTGGGTTGTTTGAACCCAAATTTGGGTAAAATATGGACAAACCCAAATCTTGGGTTAAAAATGCAATTAAATATTTACAGTTGAAAATGAAAGTTTAAAATTTGAAATTTTTAATCCAAAATTTGGGTTTGTCCATATTTTACCCAAATTCGAGGTTCAAACAACCCAGCATTGTTTAGAGTGAAGTAATGACTATATTTTTGTGCTAGATTAATGGATTATTATATAATGTGAATATACCACCTAAAACCATTAGTAAATGCTGTATAACATGGGTTTGTAGCAACATGAGGTTGAGTAAATTATTAATTTTTCCCTCTGCTTCTAAATCACTCATTTAACATGTCCTCTCTTGTTTGTAGGAGCGTATTATCGAGCGTCTGAAGGAACAGAGGGATAGAGACGAGAGAGAGAAGAGCGAAGAGCTGGAGAGCAACAAGAAAGAGCTGAAAGAGCTGAAGGAGAAAGTCAGTCTACTGCAGGGAGATCTGTCCGATCGCGAGGTGAGCGCTTGTGTTTGCTTCAACTCACAAACTAATGCTTTACTAATGGCAGAAGTTGCACTTTTAAAGAGTTTTTCTAATGAGTTTCACCTGGTTGACAATGAAATGGGTGAAAAAAAAAAAGACATCGATTTACATCGCAGCAGTGAGGCGAACCATATCCAGAGAGCAAAATGTTTTGATCTTGGACAGCGATAGATAATGTGTTGTGTTCTTTTAGAAAACCACCGTCTACAACATCATTTACTCTGTTGATGACCGTTAAACTACAATGTCATTTTGCAAACATACTTTGAGATTTGTGTAATGTGGTTGCATATTTGTGAACAGAAGTTTGGGTTTGCGGTGTAAATATTGTAGTCTAAATCCTAAATCTGGAGAACTGTGAGGAAACCCTTCCAAAATGCAAGCGTACCACGTATTTTCCGTTATATATTTGCACATATTTGATGTCTTGTATGATTATGTTTGTAAATGAAAGTCTTGTTAAAGGTTTTTGTTCTGTATGAGCAAACATGACAAAGGCGCCCAGCTGACATCTTGAGCAATTTCACATTCATAATGCAATTCATTCAAATGGTGGCTTGGCATTATAGCGCAGTAATCCTGTATAATGTGTCAGGTGCGGATTAAAGAGGTCGTGTGGATCCCAGACAGCATTAGAAGCAACTTCCTCTAGATTGTACTTTTGGATAAGGTGCTTAGTCAGGCTTGATAGAGACAGACTGATTCCACAGCCATCCACACAATCCCAGAGGAGCTGTAGCAATGAGAACAGACATGCTGGACCCACAGCACTGTCAGTCGTGTGTGTGTGTGTGTGTGAGACAAGAAGATAAATGGAGGATTCTAAATGTGAGGGAACGGCCCCTCCCAGTGAGCAACTGCTCATTTTTCTTTCCGTCTTCAACTCTGCTCTGTTGTTCAGGTTTTTTTTTTTCATCCCTTTTTTCTTTCTTTATTCCTTTTGCACTTTCTGGTATTTTAGCTCTCCAATGGCCTTTACGTCAGTGTGAGAAATGAAAATGTGGTTGTCGTTTACTGACCCTTATGCCGTTCCAAACCTGTATGACATTTTTTCCTTTCGTGGAAATTGAAAAAAAAAAAAAAAAAAAATCTATTGGTCGTTGAAGATTTCTGAAAATGTTAAGCTTCACAAAAGATATAAGTGCACTACACTCTCAGAAAAAAAAGTACAAAAGCGGTCACTATGGCGGTACCTTTTCAAAAGATACACTATTGTACCTAAAGGGTGCATATTGGTACCTTAATATACATATTAGCACCTAAAATGTACACAATAGCACCTAAAATGTACATATTAACACCTACATTTCCATATAAGCACCTAAAATGTACATTATAGCACCTAAAATGTACATAATAGCACCTAGAATACATTTTAGCACCTAAAATGTACATATTAGCACCTAAAATGCACATATTGGCACCTAAAATGTACATATTAGCACCTAAAAATGTACATATTAGCACCTAAAATGTACATATTAGCACCTAAAATGCACATATTAGCACCTGAAATGTACATATTAGCACCTAAAAATGCACATATTAGCACCTAAATGTCCATATCAGCACCTAAAATGGACAAAAGTGTACCTTTTGAAAAGGTACAGCCCCAGTGACATAGTGTATAAAATTTTTACAAAGGCTTTAGCTTTTTTTAAAGCACATTTCCTCAAAATTCTCTTATTTTATTTTTTTATTTTATTTTATTTTGAATAACGACTTAAGAAGATTTGGAATATAGCATACAGTTCATATGGACTACTTTATAACTTTATGGTGCTTTCATAGTGTTTTTTCGTCCTTTTTGAAGCATGAAAGCTTCAGTCTCCATTTATTGTAATTGCATGGAAAGAGTGACCTGTACATTATTCAAAAATTCTCCATATGTGTTCAATGGAAGAAAAACAGTCATACGGCTCTGGAACGACATGAGTGTAAGTAAGTGATGAGCGAATGTTAATTTTTGGTTGAACTATCCCTCTAATGATGGAGTTTGCAGTGTTGCACGTACACCAGCTTTTCCGCAGCTCTGTGTCTGTGGCTGTTTTATTATTCAGGTTATTCTTGTTTGCTGTGATCTCTGCATTCCTCTCCGCTGTCTGCCGCTAGAACATGGGCGATACACATCCCCACCGCTAAACCACTTCCTGTCTCACCCCGTCGCTTCTTCCTCTCGTCGACATCTTTCTTTTCCTCCTTTCCATTTCTATTTGCTTCCAAAAGGCCACACAAAATCCCTGCCCTGGTAATGAAATTATGCCCATTTCACATTTCACACCACAATCAAAAAGAGAAATAAGAATTATAGTTTTGCAGAAATGTAATGATGCTTATTTTGAGGATTGTTAAAGGGATAAGGGATTTTTGGAAATAGGCTCATTTTACAGCTCCCTTAGAGTTGAGTTTTACCGTTTTCGAATCCATTCAGCCGATTTTCTGATATTTAGAGGAATATCAGTAAACAGACAGTTTCTGGTCTCATTGACTTTCATAGTATATATTTTTTTCCTACTACGGAAGTCAATGAGACCAGAAACTGTCTGGTTACTGATGTTCTTCTAAATATAAGAAAATCGGCTGAATGGATTCGAAAACGGTAAAACTCAACTGTTTAACTCTGGGGGAGACTTAAACTTCAAAAACATTAAACAAATCTTACCGGCCCCTTCTGAACGATAGTTTACATTCATATAAATTTGAACTTCAATCTTCAGGGTGGCCACGGGTCCTTAAAAGTCTTAAAATGTCTTGAATTGAAATAAATATTTACTGCTAAAATACCGCATTTCCGCTAAAATTTCTCCAGTCTGACGGACACAATGTTCATCAAATAACCAGTGAAGCAGCGAATCGCAAGAATGATTAGGATTTTATTACATAAAAAGCGATTAATTATGATAATGTATTTCTAGTAGCGCTGTTGAGACTCACTTGTCTCTGTGAGAAACGAAGCATAACAGCACATAAAAAATCACAGAAGAAAAATAAATATATTAAAAATATAGAGTTTTTTTATTTATTACATATGATATAGTTATGTAACATTACGGGAGCTATTTTGCTGAATATTCTCACGATTGCAAATGTAACATTGATTTTAGTTCAATAAACAACAATATTACACTTTATGTTATTAAAGTAAAAACAAAAAAAGTAATAAATTTCATTCAAAGTGGCATTAAATGTCTTAAATTTAACTTAGACACCCTGATCTTGATATTGATTGAAGAAAGGTCATATGCATGAACTACTAATGAATAGTTTTAGAATTGTAAATTTGTATTGAATATATTATCTTTCTTTTCTTGAGCATTGTGGCAAAACATCTTACTGGTCCTAAAAAAGGATGTTTAATTGAATTTCTTTTTTTCATTTTGTCGTGAAATATGCCCCAGAAATCATGAGAGGTTTGATGAGATCCAGCCATGTCCATTTGCTGCACGCAGCGCTCCGAGTCGTTGGATCTCGGCTGCTGTCCTGAGCTGTATGTGGCAGCCTCCCATCGCTCAGCATCCTATTATATCCTTCTCCTTGTTTTTCCTGCATTGTATTGTTCCTGAGCAGTGACCTCTTCACTCCGAGCTCATTCGGCCTCCCCTCCCGCTCTCTAATCATAAAGTGTGGAGTCCAGCACATCCCATCATTCCCCTCTCCTGTTTTCTTTACCAACGCGAGAGAACGCGGCGCGGCAGTATGAACATTAAGTGTGTATTTTGGTCCGCGGACTCCAGTCGAGTGTGAAATTGTGGGGCTCTCCGACTGAAAGCGGAAACGGCAGGAAAGGCCTCATGGATGGAGGGCTGCAGTTTTAACAGCATGCCCGAGACTCGGCTTAAAAAAACAGAGAGCTGATGTACTGCATATGTGCAGAGCCCTGGACATTATAGCACACAATATTTGTGATATTACTATTGATATGTACGCTACTGTTACACGAAAATCGTTCTCCTGTTTCATATTTTATGGCGTTATTCCTCATAAAACCCTGTGTGCTGTTAAAGGAACAGTTCACCCGAGGTTGGAGCTTTCGTCCTTTAAAAAAGCAATACGACAGCACCATAAAAGTATCGTAAACTGGTCCGTATAACTCTATATATTCAAAAGCCCCATATCCAAGCGCCACGAATATTCAAAGCCCTTCTGAATGCTTTGGGTGAGAAACCGACTGAAATTTAAGTTACTATTTACTAGGGCTGTCAAGTGATGAATCACGATTAATTCGCATCCAAAATAAAAGTTTTCATAATATGTGGGTGCATGTGTATAATTATATAAATATGCACACATGCATGTATATTTAAGAAAAAAATATTATTTATATATAAAATATTTATATTTATATATAATATATATTCTATATAAATCTAAATACAGTATTACATGAAAATATTTCTTAAATATATACAAGCATGTGTGTGTATTTATATATATAAAATAATTATACACATGCACCCACTTATATTTTGTAAACACAAACTTTCGTTGGATTGAATCATGCGATTACGTTTGACAGCCCTACTATTTACTAATAATCGTAAGTGAGTCAGTGAGATGAACTTTGAAACTGGATCTCATTCAATGCAAATATATCGACTCAAAATAATGATTAATTCATGAACTAATGTTTGATCTCACATATGAGCCACTTTTATGATGCTTTTGTTAGCGGTTAAGCTCAAATCTCCATTTCTTACACTCTTACACTGAAGAAAAACAATGATACCGCTTTGAAATGTCATGAGGAGCACAAATTGTCATATTTGGTTTAACTCTCCCTTTAAAAAATAATTCTAGTTTCAAATGTTTCCAGATTAGGTCCAGTTTATTTGATCCTATCTGAATTGCTTTAATTCAATCCTTGTGATTGCATGTTTGTATACAAATGTGTGTTTCGAAAAAAAAAACACACATGGCAATTTGTCTTGGCTCTTTGTGGTTCCTGCTGTTGAAATTGGCTCTGAAACGGCTGGCCGTGGTTCCTGATCTGCATATTTACATGTGTTTGTGCTCAGGTTGTTTCAGTGCAATCAGGGACTGTGGAATGACGTTAGCAAAGTCGTCTCCTGCTTCTCATTAGCTTTTTCTCCCCCCAAACCTGATCGTCTCTATTCAGAGGTAGATTGTTCAATAAGTGCTCTCTGATTTAACCTTCCTTTCCCTCGCCCTCAGGCCTCTGTATTGGACCTGAAGGAGCACGCCTCGTCCCTGGCCTCCTCTGGACTGAAGAAGGACTCTAAGCTGAAGAGTCTCGAAATCGCTCTTGAGCAGAAGAAAGAGGAATGCACCAAGCTTGAGAATCAGCTCAAGAAGGTGAGCCAGACACTTGAATGGAATTGACGCATCACAGCTAGCAAATACAGCGAGTCTCGTCAGCTAAGCAGTAACAAGCCATTACGGTGACTGGCACGCTGTTAGCGCTACTCTAACAACACTTAAAACAATGACAATGAGCTGAATGTTTGCCTAAGTGCACTTTACCTGTGAAGCTTTTCTCCGTCGAGTGCTATAGGAAAGATATTAGCTCTGTTTCAGACCCTAGCTAGCAGCCTCGCTGTCCATGGTCAAAGACCACTACCTTCAACGGCAGCATTCTTAATGAACCAGAATATTGTACTTGACTGATTTAAACTCAAATAGAGCAGTTATGTTAATAGTCACGCAAATGCAAGTGCGAAAAGATACTCAAGAAATGCTCAAAGTTGATTGTTAGCATTTTGCTAAGATAATATGCACAGCACATGCAAATACTGTGTGAATCAGTTTAGTTTGATTTAGAGAGAATTGTTTTTCTATCAATGCTTTAAAGTAATGAATGAAATTAGCTTAATTATTTTACATTTACATGGTGCTTAGAAGCACCTTAGAATTTGGAGAGAGTTTTGGCAAGGATAGATGTGATGCTGGCTTACATTCTGGCAAAGATTTGCTATCATTACTTTGATACTTAAAATGTTACTCAGCTAGACAGCTCTCTTGATTTCAGGAAAGAGCTGTTTATTAAATTTTAAAAAGTACAGGAATTTTGATTTATATAGCTTTAATTGGAAAGCATTCTAGGTGCAGGTATTTTTTGCAAAAATACTATTGTACTATAAAATATAAAAAAAGATTGTTCGAATTTATTTTATAGTTCACTGTAAAATTACAATAATATTTATGTCTTAAGCCCTATTTGGACAAGACTAGTTTTCATTAGAGAAATTCATGTTTCATAGGCGTGTTTCTTGATTTTAATCCTCTCTGATATAAGAATTCAAGGGTAAATTATCTACTGTTTTTCGGCAAACTCAACGGCCCTCTGAGAAATCGAATCATGTGTGAATACGAATGTCTGTGATTGCTGATATTGTATTATTTACTCGAAATAGGGCTATTATTTCTTCATTTCCTAATGTTAAACCATCAAGCTTTTATTTTGGCAGTTTTTCGGCAAAAAAGAAATATGCATGTGTGTTTCAGAGTGAAGTGCAGCGCTGTGTTCATTTACACACTTGCCGCCCATGACAGTGTTTTGTCAGTGTCTCAGAGTGGCTTGATTTAGGCTGTGTTTCCACCAAAGCGTTTTTCCATGCGCCTGGCGTATGTTTTCAATAGTTTTCAATGGGAGTGGCGCGTTTTTTTCATGAGCGCAACGAGGCGCTGAGCGTTTTTTTTCACGCTGAAGCGCTGAGCGCCCGGCGTTTTTACTGGTCGCAGAGAGTTGAAAAATGTTCAACTTTGGATAAAATGCAGCGCTCATCACTGTCACTTCTTACCCAGCCGTCCAATCACAGTGGAGGAGGGGCGGGACTAAACCACACTGACCAACTGTCACAACATTCTTTCTGTACAACGACATCAATCAACAAAATGGATGAAAAATAAATTTTTAGTATGAAACAAATTATCTGCGAAATCGTTTACAAGTAAACTGTGCTGAGGATATTCCGTATCATAGCAACGAAACGTCTCAATCGGAAAAACGCTGCGCTGCCAAAACGCTCTTAAACACCCAAAGCACAGCGTCTGGTAACGCTTTGGTGGACACACGGCCTTACAGTGAATGAACCATGCCGCTCCGAGATACTGAAAAACACTGGATCATATTTATTTTGATACTATATCTTGCAGCCCTATTCCCAATGATCTCAAATCTCTTCTATTTGTAGCTCATGCTTTCTCAAACCACCATAAGTGATGTTTCGACACCACTTCTTACTGCAACCATGTCTGTGACTTCTCTCCTCATCGCCATGTTTTCACACCCTCTAATTCTCTTTCCTCTCTTGATCTTGCATCTTTGTCATCTTTGCCTCTTCCTGTTTTTTTAACCAGATCTGATAATTCTCACGTTTTTTCCTATAAAATATTTTGTCATCGCTCTGTGTATCACCCAATTCTGTTTCTTCCCCAACCCCTCTGTGTTTTTCTTTCTTCCTTTCTTTCTGAAAGCGCTCTGAGCTCATGTCAGGCCATCCCTTCAATCTTGTAAGTGCATCTTGGTGTGAAAAGCCTCCCTTAGCAGTGCCAGTGTCTCTGTGTGTGTGTGTAACTAATAAATGTGTGAGTGGAGCTTTGCTTGCATGAGCTTGAGGCTTATCTCAAGTTTAGTTTTGTGTGTATGTGAGATAGAGAGGATATGTTTGGGGGCTGGCGGAGTCTCTGAGTGTTCTGAGATTTGCTTGCATGAGATCTTTTCTTATCTAAAGCTTGAGAGAGTGATGGTCTTGTGTGGTTTGTACGTTGCTCCGCAGCAGAGCTTGGATTTAGTGGCGTGTTCGTAAGATGATATGTGTCGCATTGAGCTGTGTCAACATGGTGTGCACGTGCCTCTACAAATGCTATATTTCCCCGATCCTTTTTATCGTTAGGATAGTTTTATTAAAGGGATATAGTTCAACTCAAAAATGAACATTTGTCATCATTTGCTTGCTGTCTTGTCGTTCCAAACCAGTCTGCCAAACTACCCAATTGGTAACTTTACTTGAAGGGGTGTGCATAAGACTAACATGACACCTTCATAATCATGACATGACATATGTTATGAATCTGAAGGAAGTTTTATGCATGTTTGTGACAACTGTCATTAAGTGTCTTTTGCTCAGTTATGAAATTTTTAATGCAGATATGACATTGTTTGAGATGTATTTGTTCTGACGCCTTGACATACACCAATATACAGTATCATAACCATAAAGACAACACAACCTGTCATAAACATGACATAGCAGATTAATTATCAAATTTAAGACACCATTTAGTTTTATAGGTTAACATTACATTAAACTGTCAGGTGGTAAGTCATTATAACTTTTTAATGACACATTCAATTAGTACCACTGTAGTTGAGGTCACAAAAAAATATTCATGATAATGGCCTCATGACAGCCAACCACATGACGGTTTAACTTAATTTAATGTCAAGTTGTCATGACAAAGACATCTTAAACAATGTCATATTTGCATTCAAAATGTAATTATTAAGTGAAAGACACAAAATGACAGTTGTCATAAACACGCACAAACCCTACTTCATATTCAAGTCATGTCATGTCATGATTATGAAGGTGTCATGTCAGTCTTATGCACACCCCTTCAAGTAAAGTGTTACCAAACTAATTTTTTTTGTTATGCATGGAACTTGCACAATTAAATTTTTTTAGATCATGATGATGATTTCTATTATTTACCACCATTATTATTAGTAGTAGTAGTAGTAGTTCTAGTGTTTTTACCACCTCAAGCAAAGAATAAAACTCAAATGGTGCTTGGTGTAATTGACATCTTGGTGCTCCAAATATGACTTTGCTAGTGCTTGAATGAGATTTGGGAGCTAATAAGGGGAAGACGATTATATTTTCAAAGAATACAACTTTTTTTCAGTCATCTGTCCTTTTTACATACATTTGGACATATGGACTTTTATTATGTTTTTATAGTTTTTCTGGGAGCTTGACGGAATGTAGACTAAAATTTGTTGGAAAAGAGCAACATGAACACTCTTCGAAGTTTCTCTTTTGAAATTTACGGAAGAAAGATTTGAAACAACATGACTGAGTAAATGATGACAGCTTGAATTTTTCAAGTTAAATTTCCGTTAAAAAATGCATCAGATTAAGTGTTTCTGTGTGCTTCTGTGCAATTGTGGTTGTTAGTTTTTAGACTGCAGTGTACATTTAGTTCTGGATGGTGATGTTGATCACTCATATGAAGCGATCACCTTCGTACGCATATGCTCTTCGCGTGGCTTGATGAGAAGATCTGGGTCCCATTCGTCCGTTCCAAGAGTAATGAAATCTCTGGCAGTGTGTGCGCGTCTGTGTTCGCACAGGGTCTCATATAAAAGCAGTGCAAGTGAAAACCCGCTGACAGCTCGGTGGGCGTCTGCTGAGATTGGATGAGACAGAAAGGGGGCGGAGGACTCGACTGTCCCTGCGTGACCGGCAGGAGTTTACATGGATTAAGGTGTCAGCGAGACTCGTGAAATGAGAACAGACATGCCACCAAGACATCCAACAGTGTACATTACACAAACCAGCCAAGAGTCCCCCAATGCACTTCCTCAACTACTTCATATGGAGGCACATCAAACCTCTTTTATATCCCCTGCTGCACACACATGCATTTTCATATCGTTCAGTTACGAGATGTTTTCTCACAAGAACATTTATAGGTCAAGAAAGTCGTCGTAAATGCATAAAAACCACTGCAAATGTGTGCTGTTTTCGCACAGCCGCTCTGTTATTTTTCCCAGCCAAACAGGCACAAGCACAAACACATTATTAAACAACATTATTAAACCGCATTTCCCACAATCCCACCGTTTTTTTGCGCTGGGACACCGGCTGTTCCTCTGAAAGATGGAGCTGGACCGCTCTGGAGTTCCAATACCAACACACTGCACAGAGTTTACAAGCAGACGCAGTGTCCCTAACAGCCCACTAATAACTATACAAATGATAGTTATTTCCTGCCCAGTCTGTCTGTCTCGCTGTGACTGTTTTTGTCAATTTCTCTGTTTCTCTCAAAAGGACACAGCGGTGTCCGTATTGTGAACGTGTTTGTCTGTGGTCCTGAACACATGCTTTTCTCATGTGATCAGATGAATAGTCATGTGCCACATTCCAACTTATCAAGTATACTTTGATTTGGACTTCAGCATTAGAACCTAAAATATCATGTTTTTGCGATTTTATATAAACTGTTATCTTACATATTGATAATATGAACATATTGATATTGATAATATCTTGTTAATCTAAATTAGCCTTGCATGAAAAGCAGAAACATTTTAAAAACATCAATATTCATCACATTTTTTGATATATCCGAGAACAAAATTCTGTTTAACAATTAAAATCATGCAGCAAAGTCAACGTTTTGAAATAATCTACAAGTAAATCATCTATTGTCATATTTGGTAAAGCAAACTTTACCATTTCCAGTTACTTTAGGTAGACAAAGATAAAACAATTTCCCTTCCATTTATGGAAAATATAGGTCTATCAATCACTTCAAACCAGAATTTGGTCCAAAACTAGCAGCTACTAGTATTTATTTATTTATTTTTTTAATAGTATTACTTTTATTTATTTTATTACATTTATTTTCTAGGAATTTAAAGTCACAGTTTGTTTTTCCTTTTTGGTCTTAAACTGTATTCATAGCATTTTTCCAAACCAGTTACTAATATAATTTTAGAAACTGGTTTGGAAAAATTGTAAACCTCCATTTACAGAAAAATGAAAATAAACGGATCAAATTGTATTTAATTTGTAGTTTTATATTTCTGTACATATAAAAATAAATGATTACATCATATACATCATTTAATAGTTGCAGACCCTATTCATGGGCATGCCTTGTACTTACAGATTTAATTTTGCTCCGCCCTCTTTCTGACACTTTCTTGATGCTAATTGTACATTACGTGTCTGTATCGTGTTTTCGTATACAAACTCTAATTTCTGTGCCAGACTTGCCCTTTTACACACACGTAAAAGCTCTTGTGTGCAGCAACCGGTCCGTCCATACATGACAAGCTCTTGGCGGTCAGAGTGGAAACCTACTCAACCTCAGGTCGAGACTTTAATAAAGCTAATTAGCGGGGCCTAAACGTCACCTTCAAATATTATCCTCAATAAACCAGAACAGTCCTCTTTCAGCCAGTGCCAGTCTAAAGAGACCTCTGAGGCCAGACACTTTGCTGTATTTTTAACCAGCATGTCACAGTAAGGATTTACTTAAATTTGGTTTATTTTTGTGCCTGGTGGTTATATAAACATATTCTGGATAGATCTGAGCTATCTTTAAATGTCTTCTGCATTCAGACTTGGTCCGTGCACACATGCATGTAGTCATGGTGTGAATGACTCGCCTTGCAAAGCCTGCACTGTTTTTGTGTTTTCACAGGGTTTTTTTTTGCAGCAGGAAGACACCTGTGTCCTTTTAGAGGACTTTTATGAAAGAAACATTACGGCTGACTCCTTTAATTGTCAGGGGAAGTGAATTGATTTACTTTTCATTAGATGAGGCCCTTGACCCGGCACTTTAGATGGCCGTAATGTCACTAATTATTTTGATGACTTCAGCATGATTGTGTTTCCATGTGCACACACACACTTTAATGAGGTCGTATCCTGTTGTGATGTAATGGGGGACCTTACACAGAGCCTCCAGGTGTGAGTTGGGTGTCTTAGACCTCAAAACGACACACAGACACACATGTAACGGTGACAGTGTCTTGACTCTAGGCCATGCTTGACCGCTGATAGCTTGTCTCTACTCAACTAGAGCTGAAGTCAGATCAGCATCTAGGCTTCTTGTCCAATCACTGCACAGAACCATCTTAAACCCAAAGTTTGTGAAAAGATACAGTGGAGGACATTTTAAAACTGGTTTGAGAATTTGAGGTTTAAGGCCTATTTACTCCTAATCCAATGTGGTTGAATGTTTTCAAATATTTGCATATATATATACTTGTTATTATTGCCCCCTGAAACTCAACTTTGGTCTGTTTTCAGGCTCAGTCAGTTGCGGTTGAGGCTCAGGTAAATGCAGGACTATCGGAGCGCATTGCCACACTCGAGCAGGAGGTGGCGCGCTACAAGGAGGATGCTGGGAAGGCACAAACAGAGGTGGACCGGCTCCTGGAAATCCTCAGAGAAATGGAGAATGAGAAGAACGACAAGGATCACAAGATCAACGAGCTAGAGAGGTACACACACACATAAAACCCCCAATTGTTGGATTCTCTACTTGTCACCCTCTCACTCCATTTGTGTCAGTTTTTCCATGTTGTTTGTTATGCAAGTGATCTTTCAGTTGCATGTTCGGTTTAGTGCGTTTAGCCCAATATTTTACTGTTCATTCTTTCATTTTTTGCAACTTTTTGTTTATTTTCCAATCACCAATAAAGCCTTTTTTTATCGTATTACCACCACATGCTTTTGCGATAGCATGCCAAAATAAAAGTAAATATGCAAACCTTTCTACAGTATTGGTAGTACTGAGTGCAACTAATATGAAATTTCCCTTGTATTGACCTTGACAGCCACCATTTTGACATTGTGAAACCTTTATGTGTATATTGCCAGGAGCATATAGTCAAGTCAAGTCACATTTATTTATATAGCGCTTTTCACAATACAGATTGTATCAAAGCAGCTTCACAGTATAGGTGACCCCACCAATCCAAAATAGTGCACTTTATGTTGATTTGTGCTCTTGCTGCCTTGGTTTGTGTCCTTAAAGTCCATATGGCGTCCCATTTGTCATTGTATAGTTCAATTGGGTGCACATAAGTAGGCAGTGTTGCCCCCTCAACTTGCCTTTTTACTTTTGGAGAACCGCCAAGACTTAAAGATCTCAATGGCCCAAGGATGAAGATGAGGGTGTCAATGTTGCTCCTTGTCTTCCTCACTTTTCTGTTTGTGTTCTCTGTTAGCTTTCCTTCTCACCCACTCAGTCATCTCTTATCCTCCGTTTATTTAGGCGTCAGACCAGGAATGAGTTGCAGGAGATTTGGAGGGCAACTTCAGCAATAGCATTATGGGATGTTGGCATTGCTTAGTAGATCCATGGCAGTCATAGACTGTAGATTTAGTCCTAATCCCCAACACGTTGCTCTGATCCCAAAGTATGTTCTGTGTCCGTAGACATGGAGAATAAAGTGATTAAGCTACAAAGAGCTTCATAAATGAACACTTTATGAATCGCACACCTCCAACTGCATTTCTGCTCCACCCGGAGCATTTTTCTAGACTTTTCGCACTGTAAACATCTGTGTTTTCAGCCTATGTAATTGGACTAATTAATGAGAGGCAAATATAGACCTTTTCACATCCTCACAGCTCTCATAAATAAATAAAGATAATGAATAATTGAAGTAAAGCTGGAGTGTAAACAGACAAGAACGTGAGGCAGAGCCTGGCTCGGCGGTAAAGAGACGTGGAGGTCACGGATGTGCATTGACAGTTATGTACTACTCCCTTTCACCCTCCTTCGGGCCTTTCAAAGCTGTTGTCGGAGACCCTTCCCAAAGCACCAGCGTCTACAAAAAGCCCTGCTTTAGCCTGACAGGGACATTTATTTGCACCGAGGCTCTCGCTGTTGAATACTGGAAGTGTTTTTGGTGGGTTTCTGTTATTTCATAAATATTAATCTGACTTGCGTTGAATGTCTAACGCTTTACAGATCTGCGTTCAGGAGCGGATTCAGACTAAAACAAACTCCACATGCTTGGCTCGATGCATCATTCATGTCAACCGAGAGAAGATTTCTGAAATAAACACCAGCCGCAGTTGCTAACCGTCGCGCTCCGAGCTAATTACCACTCAAGAGTCAGGTTATGCTCTCGAAACACACCGGGGAGTTCGGTTCTCAAAAACCTCCCATTGTTCTTTCTGTGTCTTAGTTTTCCGGCACTCTGGAGTTTGACTCTTGATGTGGTTTTGACGGAGAGTTATTCAGACAGATCCTCTTCTGTTAGCACCTGCGTCTTTAATCAAGACGCGAATGGCAGGTAGAAGCGGTGCGTTCTGTTCAGAGTGAGTCAGGATTACTTTTCTCACTCAGAGATGGGGAAGCCAAAGCTCCTCTTGTTGCAGATCAGGGGTGCAGAGGCGGGTCTTGATCGAAAATGCCTTCAAAGTCGCGAAAAATGGCAGAGGTTGAATTGGGGCATTGGGGTATTGTATTTCATAAATTCGGCAGGAGTAAATTTGCCCGTAATTATGGAGGATTGTAAGGCTCACTGTTTGAGAGGGAGCTAAAATGGGAGGGTGAGTCTGTAACAAAGAAATAGAGGTCAAACACAAGCACAACAGAAGCACTATAAGGATAGCGAAGCTGATTCTCATGTTTTTTAAATCATAAACCCCATTTATATGTTTTGTCACATTGTTTGGGGGGTTTTCTCTGGAAATTTGGATATCAAGTTAATTTGTCAATTTTAAATCCATTCACATCCTTACTTAATATGCATCTGGTTTTATTGACTTTGCATGGCCTTCACATGTCTTTAAACTGAGATTGCATGTCACATTGTCAGGTGCTATTCTGGACAAATATGGGCAAAATATTTTTGATTTATTTTTTAAAAAATACTTCCCTTGATCTGAGCGGTACAAGACTTGGCTACTTTTCCCAAGTTTGCCTCCTGAACACACACAATTTTTTTTACTCAATTCTACAATGTTAAATTGGTCCTTAATCTTGTATTTGGGTCAAAAATGGGCACCCATAGAAATGAATGGGGAAAAACTGTAATTTAGAGCATTCTAAAATAAGCCAAAATAGACACCAGGTGACAGCAAAGTCACTTCATTTTTAGGTTTTAGTTCTAAGAACTTATTGGAATGATTTTATTGTCGTTAAAAAAATTTAAACATAAAAATAAGCATAATTTACATAGAAAATATGGTACTTTTTGAAGTAAATAAATTCAAAAATACCCCCAAAATAAAAACAAACACCATAAATGGATAGACAAAACTTTATCGAAGACAATGATATAACATTTATAATAAATAAAAATTAGGATCACACCTGAGTTCTCTGTGCCCACATTTATAGCCCATAGGCTATAAAGTGATTACGTTTTGAGGGCTACATTCCCCATTCAGTATGCGTGTATCAGAAGTCTACATGTGAAGGATCTCTTTTGTCTTACACAGCTTTCCAAGTTAACCCAGCTCCCTCTGTGTGTGTATTTCACCTCTATTTCTCTCTTTCTTCCTCTTCATTTCTTTTCACTGGAATGCTGTCTACAGTCTGGCTTCAAGGTCAGTATGCCTTCTTTCCTTGCTTGCACTTCCTTTGTACTGCAAATCAACTTCTTTATGTTGTAACACACTAACTACGTGCTGCTTTAACAGGACCCACTCTGTAAATCATTTTAAGGATGGTTCGTAGGATCTGGGTCTTGTGTTATTGCGGGGCCGTTGGTGGGGGGAACTGTATCCGCTAGATGGGGGTAAAATAATTCAGTGGTTGATTGTGGTGTGGTGGTGCCCTTGGGCGATGCACTTAACCCCAATTTGCTCTTGTTGGCTCCATCACTCCCCTTGGACTTGCTTCTAAAGTTTCTATGGAAAAAACAAAAATTGCTCTGACCTGAATTGATTAAAGGTTCAAAAGAAGGAATGAGGAAACCTGGGAAGGTCAAGCAGGCACTACAAACAGAAGAGCATGTCTTATTAATGCATGCCAGCTTACCTGTGAGGTCTGCTGAGATGGAGTTCAGAAGAAGAACAGAGCGACTCGCCAGAACTTCTGCTGATAGAAAGGATGTGGGAAAAGAACGAGTGAGAACGTCTAATTGGAGCGTAAAGAATCTCCATCAGTCATTTTCTCCCACATGGTGTTGAAAAGCTTGCCTCTTCTGCCAGCGCGCCGTCAATACGGACCTGTCCCTCTGCAGCTGGGATCTCTGCGTTCGGCTTGTTTATCGTGGTTATTATTTGCATCTCTTTTTAGTTTGGTCTGGAACAGAGACTTGTCAAACTGTTTTATTTTTTCCGCTCTTGTTACTCCACTAGAAAACAAGCTGAATGTTAGGGAGCGCTTGACAGAACTGTCAATTTCTCTCTCTCTCTCTCTCTCTCTCTCTCTCTCTCTCTCTCTCTCTCTCTCTCTCTCTCTCCTCCCCCATCCTTCTTCTCCTCCTCTTTGTTTTTTGGCTTTTTTTAATTTAATCTCTGGATCTCAGGAACTCGACAAACATAGCCGATTTGATGTCTCCCCAGATGAAGGGGTTCAGCGTAATGAAAAGGAATCCGTGTCACTCTGAAATGATTTTTCCCCAGTGTTACGCATTTGCTGCTGAGCTGCAGGGCCTCTTGATTTAGTCTACAAATGCTTGACAATAAATGTGATGTGCGTCGTTCCCTGAAGTCTTTTTCTTTGTTTCTGTCCTTTTCTTGGCAATCTGTTTTTTTTCTGTATTTTGTTGTTGTTGTTGGTTTCTCTTGTTTTTGATTTATCTCTCTTTGTTGGCTATTTTTCTTTTCATTCGCTTGGCTTCCTTCTCTTTCTTCTCTTCTTTCGCCTTTATTTGTTTTTCTATTTTACTTGTTGTTTCTCATTCTCTCTTCCTTTATCTGTCTGTTTCTGGCAATCCCTGACTTGTCTTTTGTTTAATTTTTTTAAAGTAGAAAATTACATATTGTGTGCGTGTGTGTCAGTCTTGTGCCTACGTTCATATTTTGGGAGAACGTGAACTGAACGTACCGTATCACTGCCTGATGAGCTTTACTGTGAACGTGTTCATTCTGGTGTCTGTGAACGCACGCTCTCTCAGTTTACTTCGTACAATAGGGTGCCAAATTTCTATAGAGCCTTCCAGGCTAAAACCCAGCTAAAACAGATGGAAACAGGCCTTAATATGTAGCGAAAAAACACCCAATCTGGCAACACCCGCCAACAGTGTAGCACTGTTGGCGGCCATCGACAAAGCAGCGAGCAAGGAGGTTTATTTATAAAATGGTTAGTTTCGAATCCTTTATTCTGATTGGTCAAGAGCTGTGCTTTATTCACGATAAAACACGGCTACGACCGCTTCACCCAACGGTTCTATTGATTGCTGCGCAACACTGCGGTTCTATGTTGTTTTTATTTGAGCTTTCATGCATTTTACACATTGGAACGTTGTAGCTGTTCACGCTCATGGACTATTTTTTCCAGCAGAAGGTAGGCTTTTAGTGATTGTACTTCAAGAAAGTTGCACTAATATTGTTTTTGCTTTAATATTGTGTGGCAACCGTTTTATAAAAGCAATAAGATACTCGAGGCAAGTACTCCGCTTCGCGTCGTGCCTAACAACGCCCTTCAGCCGTTACTTATTCACGATACAGCACAGCCTCTCGTACCTTATTGCTTACATATATATATATATATATATATATATATGTGTGTAATGTATAGTATTTTGTCATTCCTCCCTCTGTTTTTCCTCTCTGCTCCACCTCTGCTCTGTTTGTGTAATTTAAGTCACCGTTACTCATTTTGGAGAAGGTGGAAGGCTGTATTTCTGGGTTGTGTCTCATTATTGCGGGAGGCTGTTCTGCTGCGCTGGTCTGTCGGTGTCGGTTCCTCCGGCAGGTGAAGGCCACAATCCCACACTGACAGGGAGGTCTGCTTCTCTGGGCCTGTCGACGAGTGCATACGATCCGGCCGGCTCGGGGAACACCTCCGCCCGTCTGTTGTCTCTGTGTGCTTTCCAGTTAGCTTTGGCTGGCCCGGCCTCAGGGCCCGACCGCATGATTAACTCAGATTAGTCGAGGGCCGGAGGGAATCGTCCGCTCCACGCAGGGTGATACGTAAGAGACGCGGGGACACCCCATCGTGCACCTGGCCGCAAAACGTTCTCACAAGCCAAAGTCTATTAGGCTCGAAAAGTTAGCGCTCGCCACAGACAGAACTGTGAAAATGAGTCCCGCTATCACGCAGCGGCTCTTGCCAGCGCTCCTCCACCTGCTGCTCGAGAAATGGCCACAGCCTGCGAAGAACCCACATTTCCTGCCTTATATTAGTCCTGAGCTCACGAACATATCCTGAACGCCAGGAAGGAGATTTCCGGCCAATATAAAGACACAATTGACATTAAAGGATGGCTTCGAGAGGGATGAGGGATGGGGTAAACACACACACTCAAACAGTCTTTGATGGCGTTCCACTCTGTTCTCTGCTGGTCAAACAGGTCGTGGTTGTGATAAACAGAAAGATTTTTGTCCTTACTCGACCTCTTTGCTGTTTATCCCATCCTGGACTGTTAGTGTGGGCACACTTACGTGCAATTCTGTGAAAAATGACATCAAAAAGTGGGCCCAAAAGGTTTGGATGAAAACACGCGCGGTAACCATCTCCAGCCTTCTGTGTTGCGCAGCCCGCTCATAAACGCTCGCTGGCTCCGTAACATAAGACTCCTTTCTGTTTTTTACCCAGAATTCCTCATAACGGCATGATGGATTTATTTCTTCAAAATTGATTTCCGTGTGCATTCATCTCAAAATCACACCCAATTTTACCATTGGGTCTTGTTTTATGTTATTAAGTGTCAGGTGCGATTGAACTTTGGAATAACGTTTGCTTAATGCCCGCCGGGCCTCATTTCTCCAGTTAAGTGACCACAAAACGTAATTGTTTAGAAATGTAGGTTCATATTATTTTGAGAAAGGAAATGTTGAAAGAGCGAAAGTTTTATAAGAAGGCATTTTAAGCTTTTGCACTTGAGGTCTGGGTTGCGTTTTGTTTTTCTAGCTTGACCTTGCAGCGGTGGTCATTCAACAACATTTGCTTTTGGCTCGTCGTGGTTTTGGGATGTCAGAAAGTACATGTCCCTCCCTGGGGCCTTAATTTGGCTGAGTGAAAAGGACTTTTTTTTAATTTAGGGGTGTTTATTGGATGCAAATTTCAAAGGCTTCATTATGCAGAAGTTTAGAACATCTTTATAGCTAAAAGTTAACAAACTTTCTGATGTTTGCTCATGCCGATATCATGAGAATTTCAAAGTGCTTTCAAGCCTGTGAACATTGCCTGAAGCTGTTTTGTACATGAATTATTAATTTAAAGATCTAGATGAATTACTATTTTTGATAAAATTCCAGGGTTTGAGCTCTGTGAAGATAAGATTCATTAAAAAGTGTTCGGTTGGACTGGTGTGTTGAACTTTCACCAAAGCGCAATCCATTTTCACCTGTTTTTTTGTTTTTTTGTTTTTAGGTTTATATGTTATGTTTTGATGTATAATTAGTGTGTTTTTCCCTAGACAACCTCAAAATTGTGCTGAAAGATTATTTTCTTTCTCTCCCTCAGTACAGTGCCCTGTCATAGACCTGTTTACCTGAGTTTCATTTTTTCCACTCATTTTATGTTGCTTCTCTCTTTGCCTGGAGCCACACCAGTACTCAAATGTAGTACAGTTTTCCTAGTATTGATAATATGTCCGCTAATGCAACATAAAGCTCAGTACAGAGAGGAGGAAGATGACAAGGGGTTACGCATGTGATCCAGAGTTTTATTTAGAGGAAAGGAAAATGTTGGCATTGGGAAAATTGACAAAGAAGGCCCTGTAAATGGGGTCTCTGCCTTTGCACACATGCATAGTTGAGTTCAGTACACGGAGATGTTTCCATTTAGGTTTGTGTGTTAGCAAGAAAGTGAGACATTCTCTTCAAAAGTCTCCTATTTTTTACACAACCGTTCAAAAGTTGGTGTTTGTAAGATTTGTTTTTGACAAAAGTGTTTGATTGAAGGCCAAAACTGTAAAAACAGTCATTTTGTCTAATTTTATTACAATTTAAAATAAAAAAATCTGTTTTAATATATTTTAAAGGTATAATTTATACATGTGATGGCATTTGCAGCATCGATTACTCCAGTCTTCATAGTCACATGATCCTTCAAAAATCATACATGCTGATTTGTTCAACGTTCAAAATAACAGCATTTGAAGTAGAAATCTTTGAAATATTATAAATATATTTAGTATCACCAATCAAGAAAATAAATAAAACCCTTATATTTCAGAGTTTTCAGATATTTTAAATAATGTGTATTTAAATTAATAAGAATATTAAAATATTGGTTTAATCTGTTTAGGTTAAAGCATTTACATGACACTTCCATAATCAGAGTTAGAAGAGTCATATACTGATGCTTTTGATATTTCGTATACATCCAACACACATGGCACCCTTTAGCGTTAATATGAGACGCAGATATATATGGGCCAGAAGACGCCTCCTAGTGGTTTAACCCTAACCCTACACCAGACCTTAACCTACCCACGTGTTATATTGACGCTTAAGGGTGCCATGTGCGTTGGATTTAGAAGAAATTTCAAAAGCGTCACTACATGACGTTCTCAGGAAGAGAATGCGTTGGTATGTTTGTGTGGTTCAATATTTCACTGTTGGACATAAAGCAGAGTCAGTTTTGGGTCAGTTTAAGGAATCTTTGTAATGGATATTTGATTTAATCTGACAGGATGGGCTAGATTAGAGTGTCACCATCACTTACACTGTTTCTAAAGTGGAGCTCACTGGAAATATTGGCATGCATGCTGGTACACAAAGCCTTCCTTTCAGTGAGGTTTAAGAATCGTTTTTTGTTATATTCCTGCGCCATCTTGCTTTTATCACAGCATATCGAAAATACCAGAACGACTGGCGAATTACATCTGAATTAGATGTCATCGTTTCACTTTATTGTTGTAGAAGTGTTTCCCTCATGAACTCTGTGAAATGGGGTTACCTATCCCATCACATCAGAGCTCAAATGGAGACATATAAACATATAATCAAAACCCTGAATAAAGGGCTGGCCTGCAATGCATAAAAACAGTCAGCTGCTTATTGCAAGTGTAGCGGAGCCAAGCAGATGGCTTGGCCTCTTCTGGAAACACCAAATAGGAACATTCCAGTATATTTATGACCTGTTACACAAACTCCCTTGAGCACACACACAAAGTCTTTCTTTTGCTTTGTTATATGCTCATGTTATCTTGGAGATGGTCTTTTGACAGCACAGCACATCTTGCCTGATGTTTGCAGACTCCAGGCACTTTTATTAGATTTTTTTTAATGGCCATCAAATTAGCTGTTGGGGAAGCTACAAACTTTGCAGAGATGCTCATAAAATAGTTCAAGCTACACTGGGTCCTAGTAGTACTAGTTAAGTTGCAAACTAAATAATATTTCTGAAAGCATAATTGTCAGATGGTACCATTTAATTTCGCAATTACACCATTTATCTGGCACAAAACACCAGAGCTAACTAATAAAACTGTAAAACGTGTTTATTTAACTGAGCAGAAAACATTGTTTAAATAAATATTTCGGGGTTTAAATGAAATGGTGAATCATTTAAATGAATCAATGAATTGTTTGTTTAAATCAGGGAATTGTTTAAATAAATCAGGCAATCGTTTATTTAATCAGTGAATCGTTTATTTACATGAACCATGTGAATGAACTGATTCACTACAATAAATCCGATTTCCCAATGCAACATTTGTGAGAGAGGACAGAGTTCACTCGGCTGTGGGTGCAGTGATAAAAATGTGATGAAAAATGCAGTGATGTAGCTGTTTGTCATGCTACACCAATGCTTATTGGGAAAGCTACATAGTTTTGAAAGCAGCTGTTGTGTAGTCATGTTAGAAGATGCTTTTTTCTGTGTGTTTCGAGCCTCAAGACCTAAATTCTGTTTGATTTATAAAAAATATTGAATAGAGCAGTGGATGTAATAGTAGACTTTCCCTCTTCATCGCCTACGCTCTTGTCAACGCTGCATGGCTACACGCTACGGCCTTCGCATCCCAGAAACACTGCATTCATGTACAATAAAGAGAGGAAAGAAAACCTTGGGAACCTTCTAGAAGATAGAAACACACTCACACCAGTCGTTCCTAGTATTGAGTCACCTGACTAACTCTAAACCCAAACTTTTGTATGGGAACTGTTAGCTGATGACTAGAGTTGTGCTGAGTTTCTGCAACAGGAGCCAGAAAACTGTGGCTTTCCTCTGGTACTTCAACACAGAGACTCCACTGTGCTCAGGACGGCTCATCCAGAAGAACGATCAGGTTCTAGTGCCGCAGCGGCTTGGCCCGATCTACCCAAACCTTGTTCGGCGTCACCTTGCTTCAGTGAACATGCTCTTTACGCTGCTTTTTACTCCAGCCGAATTGGGATGCAGGCGTTGTGCGAAGCACCTTGGTTCTGCTTTCCTGGCACATGTAGACATGGCTTGTCATATCCCATAAGCCCCCATAATAACTCTTCAATTACTTTCCCGTATTGTGTGTCTTGGGCAATGCACTTTGGTGTCAAGGGGGGCCGAGGGAGGGCTTTCCACAGACGCTGTGTTATTACTCATTTAAAGACATTGGTGTTGGCATAGTCAGTGGTACATCTGTTCTGCAAGGCATAGGCGTACGTTTTTTTTTAATTTTATTCTTTTGATCAAGTCAAGATGGTGAACAGTAACCGATCCTGGCCGCCAGTGCACAGTGCTCCTATGCCGGCCACGTGAAACACGGAAAAACTCTGCCGCTTGTTGGGACCGAACGACCCCAGGATTAAGGCCTGTTTGATACGACACTTCTCAGAAATGAAAACCGCTTGAATGCTCTTTTAAATATTCCTTTGTTTTTGGTAGTGCTTTGTGTTCCTGTGGGTTTCCACGCCGCAGCAAATGAAGGATAATGAGAAAAATCCCAGAGCATAAACACAAACATAATGCCGTTTTGATTTGATCTGTGGAGATTCTTGATTCTTGTCCCTTTTCTTGTCATTTCAATGGCTCCTCTCATTGACCTTTCTGTTTGTACTTGACTGCTTGTATGTGTGCAAAAGAAAAAAAAACCTCTTTGAAGCCTTTCTAATTGTAGCATTTAATGTTTCGTTGTTTATTCTGAATGGAATCATGCATATTCATTTCCACAGTGATCTTCATTGTATAATCTATACTATTTAAAAAAAAAACATCAGCAACATTGTGCATTGTGCATATTATTCAATTTTTTTTGACCCATTCCTAAATAATATCCCAAGTTTGTTAGTATATATTAAAATATAGCTACATCAAAATCACGTTAAATGTAGGTATTTGATCTGATTTCACCAAGCATACAATATTTACAATAGTACAATATTTTCAGAATGGAATAATATACTTTAGAGTGTTGTTCATAGTATAATTCATACTATTTGTTAACTTCATAATATGCTTATTTTACATTATTTACATTTACAGTATCCATCCACCTCTTATGTCATCTGTGCATGTCTGACAGAAATCTGTTGTTTTGTCACTGCAGGCAAATGAAAGACCAAAGCAAGAAGGTTGCCAATCTGAAGCACAAAGAGCAGGTGGAGAAGAGCAAGAACGCCCAGTCGATGGAAGAGGCTCGGAAGAGAGAGGATAACATCAGCGAGAGTTCTCAACAGGTCCAGGTAAGTACACTGTGACATTTATGTCATTCACAGTTATTTGATTGGCTGAGCGACATTACAAGAGTTACGATATTCATCCCTATGGAACTGAGATGTTTCAGTGTTTAAATCGCTGCGTCTGTTTGTGTCGTTCAATGCTTGTGTGATGTTGCCAAATTGAAATGCTGGATGAATCCCTCTTCCCTGTAATGGATTTCAGAAGGTTTTACGCACATAACCACTGAAATCTGATGAGAGCCATGGCTGTTATAGTCTTAACATTGAAACTTAACCCATAATGAGGCCAATCAACCTTTTAAGAGGGTCAAAGACCCCTCAAAAACCGTTATTCACAATAGCTCAAATAGTGCAGTGTTTAAAGGTTTTCCTTTTGTGCTGTCTCTTCGGAGTGATCTGTCTTCTGATTATATAAGTTTGTATGTCAGCTCCAGTTCCTCATTTGAGAATTGCTAGGATTCTTCTCAGGTAAAGAACGATCTCATGTTTCCCTCATCCAGACCACATTCACGCACATCCTGACCTTGTGTCCTCCTCTCATTGTGAGCTTTGGATTTTGGAAAGAGAAGAGGAGAGAGTAATTGAAGGATGAAATAGGACACAGTTGTTCAGTGCGACCGCAGGAACTATTTTCGAATTAATGGCTTTGTGATAGTGAAGAAGCAGCGCCAGCGTCGACATCCAGGTATCGGGGTGTTTAGTTTAGATTTGCGAATACAAGCTACCTCATCTGGGCTGATGTAACTTTCACCATATTGACTTTTTTAGCCCCAATTTGACAGGATGGTGGTCTGTGGTGGTCGTTCCCGCTCTTCTGGAGTGATTTTCTGGATAGAAAGCCAGAATCAGCAGTTAAAGCCTGTGAGAATCTCAGTGCAAAAAGTCCCAGTTTTTACGGTGAGGCTGTTTTTCCTCTTTGCCGGAGACCTCTGCACAACAATGCCACAGCGGCCCTCCCTTTGTTGTGGTTTTCAGTGTTTTTCCTGGCTGTTGGTTTGTTCTTTCGATCATTCTCCGTTTTCACATTTTCCTTGTTCTGTGTCATGTGTTCTCTGTTTTCGTTCGAGTTCATACGCTATATTTCTGACAGCAGGATTGATGTGCTGTTGGACTTCGACCTGTGGTACCCGCGACTTGGAGCGTTGGTGTGTTCGTGCGCAAGAGTACGTGTTGCGGTCTAAGAGAGCTCATTTATGACTTCAGGGCCCCAGCTTCCTCCGTGGGGTCACGTTGCGCAAGCCCACATTGTGGCTTACGCTCCCCCGTTCGAAGCACCCTGATGCGGCTGCATCGCGGGCCTCGTCTGGAAGCGGCGACAGCTGCTTCCTTCAGCCAAGACCATCAACCGCCACCTTCCCCCACAGGCACGTCACGATACGGCTTTGAGGCCCTGAGACTCTAGATCAGACGAACCCTGAGCTGACGTCCACACGCTATTGGACGCATCAGGCGTGTTTGGAAGGGAAACCGATTGTTGTTGATGTTTGGGTATGGTTACAGTGGTCCTGCTCCAATCAGTTGGTCGGGGTGAGCTGATCGAGAGGTTAGCCCAGGACAGCAGAACAATCCTCTCTCTCCTCGCAGCACTGACCCGGCACTAAAAATGGCTTTTCGATCAATTAGGAAGGTTTCCATTGGAGCCCTGAGGTGGGATGTGGGGTGGTCAGTCGTGGTGAAGCACCAGAGCTGCACAAACATATTCAGAATAGCAACTATTGACTTTGGAGAAGGTTGGATGGTCAGAAGAAAGGTCTTTCACTTCTTTTTTTCAAATTTCCTGCTGGTGGCGTGGTGCTGCTTCCACATGATTTGATCCAATCACTCCTCTTATTAGTGGTGCTTTCTTAGGCAAGGATCACTGTAACTATTCTAGAAAACCCCTAGTCCTTAATATTTAACTTTGGTGTGTAACGCGTGCTCTTTAAATGAATCAGACTTCAAATCGTCCAGCCTGAGGATGTGAGCTATTTCTTTTATTAGACATATGACTTCATATTTCAGGGCAAGAATTTACTCCCTTTCAACTAAAATTATAGAATTTGAATCTAAACTTAGTTTTGAATTGGTAACTGATAACTAACCCTTACCCTAGGCTTGTAAACAACTTCCAAAAAAACAGAACTCCTTTGCAATTAGATGGTGACATGTCTTTTGATGCAAGCATCAAAATGTCAATGTCTATTTAATTAGGTTTAGCTGTTAGTTTCCATTGGACGATCATTGGACGATGTGCAGAGAATTGCAATGCAGAAGAGTGTCTTTGATCAACACCCCTCAAGAGCGTGACTTCAACCTCTTCTGAATCATCCCTATCCTTTTTCATTTATCTCTCTAGTCTGATAAAACAGGAGATGGGTTTTAATAGGCCTCCACATCTCTTTAGTGATTTCGAGACATTTTCCGCTGGATACCGAGTTCCCAGACGTGCAATACGCACTGGGTCATCAAGTCGTACCTCTCCCGCCGATCAAATATCATCAGCCTGAAGAATTCAAGACTTTCGCTGGGAAACGGAGAGAAGCAGGATGGAGAAAGACAGCGGGGAGAAAAGATGACATTATAATGAAGCCAGTAAATACCTGTTTTACTGCGTGGTTGAGTCTGTTCCCTTTTACTGCACAGTCTCACTGTGAGTGCAACGGCAAATGCTCTGACTCTCAGCATGCCCCGTGACCAGAAGGCCCCACTGTAGCCCGATCTCCACCTTGACCGGCCTTCTTTGAAGGTAAAAAGGCAGAATAAATGAAAGCGAAATTTGGGAAGAAAATAGACGCGTCAAAGAAAGGAAAGGTACATCCAGTCAACATGCTGCAATTCAGAAAGGGTGAACATATTCCACTACATACTTTGTGCAATCATCAAAGCAAGCTCAGAAAAAGGGTTTCCCCCACAGATGCAGTTTGTGTACTTATCCAGAGAAGCCATTATACTGACGCCAGAGCGCCACACATTACGAATGGCGATAGTAAGCCATAGTTCTTCTGTTTATAAGTCTCCCAGCCCTTTTCAAGTTTGGCACATTGTGCTCTCATGTGGTTGTAAACATCAGCACTCAAATGCAGAGAGCTTAGAGTGACTCCTTTAGTGTGCAATTATGGAACAGTATTTTATAACATTTGGTGATTTAGGGATCATGCTGTTAAGTTTTCTTACAAGCACCAGTGGTCTTTTGTTTTTGCACACTTATGAAAGCCTGAATATATCTGTAAGGTTTGTTCAAAGTCTAATGATAGCAGACAATACTGACATGTCTGACAGTAAAAGAATAGAGACCTCAGTGTCAACTCGCCTATCCTAAACACATTTATATAAAGATTTATGTGCCAGGGTACAGATCTGCAAAATATGCAGCTTCTTATTGGTCTTTCTCTTTGTGTTCACATTTGCTGGTGAATGAAAAGATCTGACAGGTGATGGCAACACACTGGAGTTAATAAAGCCAAAGTGCTGCAGGCGAATCGCAGGTTTATGGCCCTTTTTAAACACGCAGATATAAAAGAGTCAAACAGGAGCCTTTTATGACTCGTTGGCCTGCCGACGCTGCTTTTATTGAGGGGGAACATATTACTGTCCCTGGGGGGGAGGCCTTTTTTCATCCTAAATGTCATTTTCTCAACCTGCCATAACAGACTGGTCACAGTGCAACATCTAGGATCCATTAGAAAGCTATAGTTGGCACAGGACAGTCTTAGCAAATGGGATACAGTGAACAAACCTGGTTTTCTAGTTTTAGCCGGTGTTTTTTTTTGTGTGCCTTTTTTGTTTGTTAGGTGTTTTCGGTTTTGCTTTTAAAGGCTAAAACCAGTGAAGTATGCTATTTTTTTCTGTTATGTTTCTTAAAAATAGCTTATGCTTGACCTAACGGTGAGTTGTGCGTGTAGAGGAACCATCTTGGGATTAGATGTTACATTACTGTCTCTGGCAAATTAGCGTTGGCAGCTTCAGTTTTAGGACTTTTTTGATTTCTTGAGGTCTCTGTGGAATGTTCTTGAATGTTCCAGTCTGTCTTCCAAAACCTCCAAAGACTGACGAGAGATCAGGCCTTAGCGGTAACACTGAGCAGAGGTGAAACAAAACTGCGGTAAAAATCTGCCCGACAAGGTCGTCATCACTAATGCGGTGGCGAGAGCCATTCTCAACACTCAGAGGGAAACGGAAAGAGAGAGAGGTAAAGCGAGGCTGAGATGGAGAAATGGAAATGGCGCAGGAAGAAAAGCAAGAGGCGCAGTGTACTTCACACATGAAAGCCTTGATTCTGCCACTCATCACCTCTCGAGCGCGAACAGGTCAGGAGGGAGCGAACAGACGCCAGTCGTGAGACTGACACACCAAAGCGCTGTCAGAGAGGAACTCAGACTGGAGAACTGCAACTTTATTGAGCTGTGAGATTCAAGAGCACCTTGTTTGGTTTTAGGGAAGCAATGGGCTGCAACGGTTTGATTTATCTTGTGCATGTTGGAGATGGTGTGCTAACATGACTGCCCAAACAGTCGAAAGGAAGGAAATGCCATTTTCTCTTTGGGCTTTCCAAAACTTTTTTTTTGTCCTTTGCATTTTGCTAGGGAGAAGACAACAGCACTGAGTCACTGGCCTTCACCAGAAAGCGTATGACATAGCAGCCGTTGAATAATGAATGGTAGAGAAATCTCAGCGCTCAACATTACAGCTATGAGAAAGGAAATCCTGGCCTAAAATTAAAAGATCGTACTGTTTTTATTGGCAAGGACACCATCTGATTGCTTTGCTGAGGAACGTTTATCCACATTAGATGGATGAGACAGAAAAATAGCCTGACTGGAGCTAAACAAACTAAATGTACTATTCCCTCTTTTCTTGATGTATTGACATGCATTGCAAAAAAATGACTTTGAATGAGTTTTTAATTGGTGTTTTTTTTACCTAAAAATACATTTCCAGTAGCATTGATTGTATCTTGAATATAACTTAATTTGGTCTTTGGTAAACTACAGTTTTGAGGAGGAAATACTCAGCAATGGTCTTGACTGGTGCATGTGCACATGGTTTGTCTTAAAGCATATTAAAAACAGCACATAGACATGTAAACAACATTTAAAACTTGATTTTCACCACAAGGGGTCTTTAAAACAAGATAAAAGGTCAGCCCAGCTAACAGGGAACATTCTGGCAAGGTTTTCTCAGTCATGTACAAATGTTTTTTCCAGTTATATTAATAGAACGTTTGATCAAAATGATCTGGTCTTAAATAATGTTTTCAGACCGTTAGAACAAAAACATTACTTATACTGTACATTATTCATGGAATAAATTGATATGAGTAAGACAAAATACGCTAAAGTATTAAAAAATAAAAAAAGCTAAAAATGTTTTAAAAAGCTTATGCAGCGTTCCTTTTTAGATATTTGACCATAAAAAAATAGAAAGAAATGCTCATTAAAAATAGTCTTTTCTACCATGCATGTTATTGCAACACAAGTTGGCAAATACTTTGGGGGGATTTTACTCTTTAAGGAGCAAGTAGCTGAGCTTGCATGACTAGAAAACAACTGCCCTAGGGTGTTACCCAGATCCAAAATGGCCGCCAAGTGAGCTGACTTGCTTTAAACAAGACTTTTCATTCACAGAGCTGCACCATCTGATACCCATCAGCCCCAAATGTAGGCCCTCCACCCCTTCAATCAGCACAGAGCCTTGTTGTTTACACCCATCTTTGTTCTGCTACATCTCAAGTCTTTCTCCTCCTTATTATGCTAAGTATTTAGCCTCAGGCCGTGTGGGACGCTCTTGCTCTCGTTCTTGTGTTTTTTTGTTTTTTTGGGGTCCACTGTCATGTACATAAACTAGTGTCTTTGATACTGCCCCAGTGGCTTCCCTGCTGAGGGCAGAATTTCCCCGCAGAGATACTTTGATGATAATGACTTTATGCTTTGAAGAGCCTGTTTTATGACACGTTGTGCCCAGACAACCGTTATCGTTCAATGCAGTGATCACAGGACTGTGAATTAAAGGTCAGCTTCCCACCACCAGAGGCAGAGGGTGGAGAGACCTGAAGGTCTAACACACCTGGCCAATGTTTTTCCTGATGCTCATCTCCTCATAATTGGGTGTTTACGCATTTACTCCAAGGAAAAGAGTGGCACAGCTGACCCTGTGCTTGCTCTTCACTTAAAAATGTTGTCATTACTTGCTCACACTCAAGTTGTTCCAAACCTGTATGAGTTTCTTTCTTCTGTTGAACACAAAAGATGTACATATATACATTATTTACAAATATGAAACATTTTCTTAATCACAGGCAGCTGTATAGCATGGATTTTTTTCTAAAATCATAATCGTATACCATTTGGTAAATGTCAGGACATAACACGATTTCACTGATGCATCTTACCTCAAGCCGTCATCTTGATGTAGAACATGCGGAAAGCGGTGTAAAATGGGAGAGAGAGAGAGATGTAGAGAGTTGGAAGATGCCGGAAAGGGCTCGCTTCAAAGAACCACATCACAGGAGGTTATAGAAGTGAAGTAAACAGTATTCGTAGCGCTCAGATCTGCAGTAACCACAGCACCCAGAGGCTTGATATCCAGCTCTCTTGGGAGCGTTTCAAAGCCCTGTTTTGAGCTCGTCATGGAAGCTTAGATTTCTTTCTGCTTGTCACTCACTTTAATTCCCTCCTCTCCTGGCCTTCTTGTTATTGATTGCGTCCACAAATTAACAGCACTCAAGTTTATTGTGGCCCACTTTCAGCTACTTCCTTTAAAATGTTCTACCCTGCGATTGTTCACAACGTCTGGTCTACTGAACTCACATTGGGTTTGTTGCGTCTCTCGACTCTAAAGAGTCAAAACTTAATTAATACGGTCCAGTCTGGCAGAGAATTTAATTGTAGTCGGTTCTCCGTGATTTCAGAAATCCAATTCAACTCAAACCAGATCCAGGATCGGGAGCTTGGGATCAGATGGTGGCGGTAGGGGAATCAAATCCGCATGTTCTCATTTCTTTAATAGACTTCCAAGGTCTTTTTTTATTGGGCCTGTTTGTTGGTGTATGTTGTTTGATGTTACCATGCTTTTGGCCGTCTTTTACGCTTTCCCTGGCCAGGAAGGATGGACACCTGCTGCTCCATTCCGGTTCTTTTTTAAAACGTTTGCGAACCCTCTCTCTCACACCTAGAACGATACAGAAAAATCCTCCCGCTGGGAAAATGTATATCATCATCTCATCTTTAAGGGACATCTGCTACCAAACCCTTCACTTTGGCCGTGTCTTTTCTTAGACTTTTAGCTGAGGTCATCCTGCTGTTTTGGGGTTATTTTAAATAATGCCTTACTATGACCAAAACTCTTCAACCTAATGAACTGCTGAAACCGCTTGAGTCAGTTTCTGTCTCCGTGTGTCCTGGGATGGTGCTGCGACGCTACGAACACATTTTTCAGTTCCGTTCCTTCCAAAAAAGAAGCCACAGATGGGAACAAAACGACCTTGTGTTGAATTAGGACACCGCTGGTTGAATATTCGTGTGTGAGTGAGCATGCTTGACACCTGCAAGTCATTCTGCCCCAACTGTGTGAGCTTAGCTTTTGTTCTTCAGGCTCGTCCTGCTCATCTCCTAATTGGTTGTGCAAGCTGCGGAGAGCTGGGCAGATTCCCCAGCGAGCCCCACCTCGAGCCCGGACGGTCCCTACAGTACAGCATGTGGCTTTGATTTGTGGCTTCCCTGAGGTGTCTCCTTCTATCATCTGTGTGGTTTTGGCACCAAAAGCATTACCGTAATGAGATATTGACCGAGCAAAAAGGATTACTGTCGCTTTAAATCAAACCAAAGTGATTGCGGTCTGCCTGCGAGAGGAAAGCGCAAGCTAAATATGGTCAAAATAAGTTAGAAGAGAGACCCTTTATACCACATGCTGTGATCTGTACCCCCATCACCCTCCTTGTGTCCTGAACTTCCTGTAATTGCTGACCTTGGTTACAAAAAAATCCTGCCGATTCAACAGATGCATCTGGTTATCGACATTGCCTCTTGTTGCAGGAATTTGTGGTGTGGGATTCCAGATGAGAATGATGAAAATGGTGTCTGGGATTGTGTGCATCAAGCCTCTTTTTTTGATATTAAAAGTTGAGCCATCTAGTTGGAAGGAATTTTAGTGACAAAATGTTCAGTCTTGTAATGACATGTTGTCAAAATGTTTTTGAACGAATGCAATCCCCAATTATATCCGAGAGAATAAAGTATTTCCTTAAATAAAGTATATCCTAAATATGAATGGCTTTGGATAATAGCACATAGAAAAATCAGGTTAAAATCAATTAAAAAAAACTTCACAGTCAATTTTGTATCTTACTGTCTGTGTAAATGGTTCAAAACTTGGATTGTTCTCTAAAGATTTTCATACAAGAAATTGAGACCTGTTAAAGGGATAGTTCACCCAAAAATGAAAATTCTGTCAGTATTTACTTACCCTCATGTTGTTCCAACCCCGTAAGACCTTCGTTCATCTTTGGAACATGAATTAAGATATTTTTGATGAAATCTGAGTCTGAGAGCTGGATCACTCCTCCATACTAGTCCATAAGCTTCTTGAGGGATTGCCAGCCTCAAAAAGTTATTAAAGACATCGTTAAAATAGTCCAAGTCACAACAAACATAAATAATGACTTATTTCAACTATTTCATTTCCTTCTCTCTGGTCCTCTTGTTTAACAGCATATGATCTGTTGTTGTACGTCACACGCATCACACACATGACCAGCGTCGGCCAATAGTGAGCTTACGTGTGATGATTAACTGACTAGAGGCCCAAAGAGAAGGAAATGAAAAGTTGAAATAAAGTCGTTATTTGTGTTTGTTTTTGCGCACAAAAAGTATTCTCGACGCTTGATAAAGTTAAATTGAGCCACTGTAGTCACTTGAACTATTTTAACGATGTCTTTAATAACTTTTTGAGGCCGGCAATCCCTCAAGAAGCCTATGGACTAGTATGGAGGAGTGATCCAGATGCTCTTAGAATTCATAAAAAATATCTTAATTCGTGTTCCGAAGATGAACGAAGGTCTTATGCGGTTGTAACAACATGAGGGTGAGGAAATACTGACAGAATTTTCATTTTTTGGTGAACTATCCCTTTAAGAGAAGGGATTAAGTCAAAGTTTTATGAACAAATGAATTCTGTATCAGTTCAACCTTACTTGCATGTAATGTAAATTTTGTAACCTTCAAGGGTTCAAAATAGCAGGACATGCATTGGAAAATAATGTATCACATGAAAAGCAGTTGCTTTAGATTTAGAAAAAAAAGCATGCCAAAAAACGTTTGCCAAATACGCAAACGTCAAACAAAATTTTTTAAATCACCGCCATGCTTAGTTTTGCATACTTGCATTTTCTGTAAACACTTTAAAACCTCCTGATTTTTCTCTCAGCATTGTCTGGAGCAGGGTGACAGATGCATCTGGTTATGCGTGTACCTTCACATTGCCTCTTTTAGCAGGAATTTGTGGTGTGGGATACCAGATGAAAATGTTCGCTGTGATCATCGGCGTCTGGGATTGTGTGCAACAGGCCTCTGTCTTCATATTGAAGGCTGATGCTATTAGCTGGAAGGCAGTTTCTCAGCATGGAGGCCATTACCACTGTAGAGCTCCATTTGAATGAATGGCAGTTTGTGTGTATGTGTGTGTAGCGTCTGTTTGCTCTGTTGTGTACGTCAGACTGCATGTTTGTAGAGGTCTGTACTAAGTGCCTCAGGTCTGCCAAACGAGTCAGGACTTTTGTAGCCGATTCTGAAATGTGGGGGGAAAATGAAATGTGAATGTTCCTTGAAATGGAGCAGAGTAATGAACTCAAGACTGTTCCCATATTCAGCACTGCTCTGGCGTTTCTCCACGTATCCCACAATGCCTATTCATTTGAGTTCCCAACCATTGCGTTCTTCGCTCTCTAGCACACTTTCAATCGGACTTTTTGTCTGTTCATCATTTTTCCCTCTGTTTTTTCAATTTCCCAATAAAATCAATCGCAGGCGTTCGTGATAACTATGTTTGACCCCTGACTCTGTTGTACGTGTTTGCCCGAGCAGAGAGTAGACGCTTGAAGTTGTGTGATTTCACTCTTGATCTGCACCGTGTCATCATGGGAGCAGACTGTACATGAGTCACGTCCCTGAGACGGACAGCTTGGGTTGCCCTCAGTTACCGCAGTCCTAACATTCATAATGTTTATACCTCACATGCTGTGAACTGACTGCAACTGGTTTTCTCAGAACTACCTGCTGCTACACTTGTTTCGATGTGCATGTGGATTTTCTTTGAACAAAGCTCATCAAATAAAATTTCAAAGTCAGATTAAATAAACAACCATTATAAATCAATTTCATTTAAAAGAGTAATCCAAGATGTCCATGTCTTTCTTTCTTCATTTGAAAAGAAATTAAGGTTTTTGATGAAAACATTCCAGCATTTTCTCCATATAATGCACTTTACTGGTAACCAAACGGTTCAAGGTCCAAAAGACACTTTCAGTGCAAACTAGAAACTGTTCAAAGGGCTTTAAACGATTCCAAACGATGAATTAGGGTCTTATCAAGCAAAGCGATTGCTAATTTAAAAAAAAAAAAAGTTTAAGTTTTATACTAGGTGTGTCCGTGGTTCATGGCAAACCAATCATCCAGAGCCAGAGTCTAGATCTGGCAGAATTGCGGGGAATCATATTGAATCCACTTGGACTTTTGCACCATGAAAACAAACACTTGCGTCCCATGATTGCCTCTCTCATCTACTATGCGATGTATCACAGTTTGACATGTCTGTCATTGGAAAGATCCACGTGGTGTCATGAATAATTAAGAGGCCGTGTCTTCTCATAGGATATGAAAACTCAGTCTCATTAATAATTATGCCATTATACCATTTTAACCCTACTATTAAATCTAACAGATGCTAACATTGTCTTCAATGGTGTTCAACACACATACCTCTGTTAAAATCTCGGAAAATTTGGTTTGGGGTTTCATGACCCTTTAACAACATATTATTAAATTTTTTTTTTCAACAGGATTCTCTGCAGCAGAAAGACGAACGCATCGAGGAGCTGGAAGAGGCCTTGCGTGAGAGTGTACAGATCACGGCCGAGAGAGAAATGGTCCTGGCACAAGAGGAATCTGCTCGTGTAAACGCTGAGAAACAGGTGAGAAACAGATGACGCCCAAGGGTCATTAATATGCCAGTAGTCTCTCTTTGGTTTTTAGATTGTTCACTTTTTTTATTCACATTCAAATAATTTTTATTTAATTTATTGTGCCTTTTAATTTGAGTCCGAATAGAACTTGTATATTATGTAGAAAAGTTCCATTTTATTTTAATTTTTTTTACAATACATCACAGTTTTACTCCAGCTCACACTCCATGAGATGTTTGACAACGTTTTGGATAGTTATTTTGCACCTTTCCAGCCAATTGGCAACCAGATTGGGCTTGGAGCAGCCAGCTTTGGCAGTATTGAGACTTCAGCTATCAGAGTCCTTAGCTTTTCAAGTGTGATAAACAGTCATGTTCTCTGGTAACATTATCCAATAATGGTTCTAAAGAGCTCCTGTTTACTATTACAACGAGGACTGTGATGTGTTACATGAAGCAAAATGTTTGCGGTTACATCAATGTGGTGCTAGCCAAATCCTACGGCCATCTTTCCATTGTGGAAATGTCCACTTCCTCTTCCTCCCAGTTAAACATCCTGTCCTGTGTTTACACATAACCGTATGCATATCCACACAAGGCTAGCAACTCCCAGGCTGGGTTGTAATGGCTTTTGCTTGGCGAACGTCATCGCTCCTGTTAAAAAGCCTCCTTCACATGGCTCAGGAATCAGTAAAAAAGATGGCCTGTCACTGTACATCACCACACCAGCAACTAGAGCCGTGCCAACCGTCCAGATCCATGCCAGCGCTGCGTCGCTGTGCCAGTGGTGAACATTCATGTGGCATGCATGGGTTACATGTTTGTGTCTGCAGTCAGTCTTCATTTAGAGAATAAATAAGCTTTGTGTGGCCTGCGTGAGGACTGCTAACTTTGGTCCGTTTCAGTTCAGCCACATAGAACGTGAGCACTCGAGGAACGGCGTTTCTTTCTTAGCGTTTGTAAGCAGGAGTTCAACTGTGACTTTGGAGGTAGGAGAGGGAAATATCTGGGCAAATATATCTCCTCTACCCAAGTCCACTTAAAGGGATAGTTCACCCAAAAATGAAAATTCATCATTTACTCATAAGCTTTGGTTAATCTTCCAAGCACAAATTAAGGTATTTTTAATAAAGCTTGAGAGCAGAAACCTCTGCTCCATTAAGTGTCTAGGCAACCAGTACTGAGAAGGTCCAAAAAGGAGTTGTAAAATTATATATGTATTGAGCGGTTTTATCCACACCTTGTATAGAAAAATATCGAATTTTAGCTTTTATTTTCACACACATACATAGAAAGCATCAAACTCTACAACAAACCTCATTGGTTCTTGTGCATCTCACACAAAATAAAAGCCTAAATGAAATCTGCTCATGATATAAAGCTATTGTATCATTTTCAAAAGACTTGGTTTGAACCCCTCGATTTCGAATGGATTTCTACAATGCATTTATGAGAAAAGTTTTGGCTACCTGGACTTTCAATGGAGCAACAGAAATAGTAATTAAAAATAATTTGTAATAAGTTTTACGGGGTTGTTTTTTTGGTTGCATTATCAATGAACTTGAAACGTTTAGTTGTTTTGAGCAATTAAACTCTTTAAATGGAGACCAAATGTGTGTCCTGGACTATTGGAAATTAATTGAATTGACAAATAAACTGCAAATAAATTGGTGTTTTATGATTTGAAGGTGCTGGAATGCAGGTCATTCTGTCCCAATTTAACCTGTTTTTCAAGGCATCAGTGTGTATTGCTCCACAGTCCAGCTGTCTTTGGAGCCCTAGAGATAGCATCAAACTCCTATAACCTTCTCCGAATGAGTCCTCTCTGAATCGGAAAACACGAGCCAATCAGGCTTTGAAACGGAGCGCAAAGCAGCTGCCAAAATCTTGCTTCCCCTCTACCTGAATCCCTGAACTTTTCCCTTTCCTTTCTCCTTCTCTGTCCATCTAACTTGGCTCAATTGAGAAATTCATTTTTAAACCCTTAATGGTTTGTTCAACCTTCTGTGGATCCTGGCGCCCTGCCGTTTCCTTCCTATTCTTTCTACATGTATTTTCTAGAGATTTCGCATGGCTGGCTGAGCATCGTCCCAGTGTGCGTTGCAGTCTCAGGAACGAATCGTGGCCTAGAGTTTCTTCACCGCCGGGCGGACCTCCGCTCAATCCCCCGGAGGTTAATTAGAGCCAGGGGCTGAGGCGGGAGCCAACGCCGCCGCTAAGCCTGGCCGGCCTCCTCGTTCGGGCCCGGAGAGAAGAGGAAATGGGGACAGTACAAGTGCCACCCTCCGGAGCCAGTCTCCATGCTCATTACCGACGTCCCAGCCACATCGAGTCTCGCTACATGCACTCAGGATATCGCCATTAGAAGTTCCTCCCCACTCTGGCACCTGTTATATAAGAATGAACTCATATTCCGGGTTACATATTTTAGGAGTTATGAGCTACATGATTGGGGGAGAAAATGGATGGCAGCTTGCCTCGCTGGCAATTGGCAGACATGTTTTTAAATGCTTAATTTGTGGTCCTGCATTAAACCATGCGAAATCTAATTAGCTTCACACACACACACATGTTTTTCCTTATGCACACACAGAGTCTCTCCTCTGCTATTTAATTAACATCCCTGCATTGCTTCACCACACCCTCTGTTGTGCCAATCATATGCAAGCGTTCGTCTTTAGCTCTGTGTTCAATTTCCTCCAATAGCTGTTCATCTCATTGTTGGACCGAGCACAGTGCCTGTACAAATTTCTGTCAGTGTGTTGGTCTTAAATGTATGGGGACGGGGCGACTGCTCTTTGTTACGCTGACATAAAAGCCAGCCTCTGGCCAAAAAAGAGGCCGTTCTCTCTCGTCAAACCATGTGCGTCCATTGAGCTCACTTTAAAGGTCTGTGTGAATGTGCACTTAATTTGAGAGCATGGGAGAACTACAAGTTGTTTGCTCCATTCATGCAGCTAATGACATTTGGAAATATAAATCCAAACATGTTTTTTTTTTTTTTTTTTACAAGGCCATATTGGGCCCCTCTCTCTTGTTCCAAGTCTGGAAGATTTCTAACAATTACACAGGTCAGTGCTGCTAGAGTGCTACTATTCTTCCTTCTTTTTTAATGAAGAGATGAACAGGGAATTCGGTCATCATTTACTCACTTTTATGTCATTTCAAACTCCTATGCAATTTTGGTAACATTAAAGGTTCAATTGTTTAGATTATTAATGCATGTATTATTATGAATAAACAAGGAACAGTTTCTTCAATTTTACAGCATTTATTAATGTTGGTTAATATTAACTTATAAATGCTGTAAAATTGAAGAAACTGTTCCTTGTTTATTCATAATAATACATGCATTAATAATCTAAACAATTGAACCTTTAATGTTACCAAAATTGCATAGGAGTTTGAAATGACATAAAAGTGAGTAAATGATGACCGAATTCCCTGTTCATCTCTTCATTAAAAAAGAAGGAAGAATAGTAGCACTCTAGCAGCACTGACCTGTGTAATTGTTAGAAATCTTCCAGACTTGGAACAAGAGAGAGGGGCCCAATATGGCCTTGTAAAAAAAAAAAAAAAAAACATGTTTGGATTTATATTTCCAAATGTCATTAGCTGCATGAATGGAGCAAACAACTTGTAGTTCTCCCATGCTCTCAAATTAAGTGCACATTCACACAGACCTTTAAAGTGAGCTCAATGGACGCACATGGTTTGACGAGAGAGAACGGCCTCTTTTTTGGCCAGAGGCTGGCTTTTATGTCAGCGTAACAAAGAGCAGTCGCCCCGTCCCCATACATTTAAGACCAACACACTGACAGAAATTTGTACAGGCACTGTGCTCGGTCCAACAATGAGATGAACAGCTATTGGAGGAAATTGAACACAGAGCTAAAGACGAACGCTTGCATATGATTGGCACAACAGAGGGTGTGGTGAAGCAATGCAGGGATGTTAATTAAATAGCAGAGGAGAGACTCTGTGTGTGCATAAGGAAAAACATGTGTGTGTGTGTGAAGCTAATTAGATTTCGCATGGTTTAATGCAGGACCACAAATTAAGCATTTAAAAACATGTCTGCCAATTGCCAGCGAGGCAAGCTGCCATCCATTTTCTCCCCCAATCATGTAGCTCATAACTCCTAAAATATGTAACCCGGAATATGAGTTCATTCTTATATAACAGGTGCCAGAGTGGGGAGGAACTTCTAATGGCGATATCCTGAGTGCATGTAGCGAGACTCGATGTGGCTGGGACGTCGGTAATGAGCATGGAGACTGGCTCCGGAGGGTGGCACTTGTACTGTCCCCATTTCCTCTTCTCTCCGGGCCCGAACGAGGAGGCCGGCCAGGCTTAGCGGCGGCGTTGGCTCCCGCCTCAGCCCCTGGCTCTAATTAACCTCCGGGGGATTGAGCGGAGGTCCGCCCGGCGGTGAAGAAACTCTAGGCCACGATTCGTTCCTGAGACTGCAACGCACACTGGGACGATGCTCAGCCAGCCATGCGAAATCTCTAGAAAATACATGTAGAAAGAATAGGAAGGAAACGGCAGGGCGCCAGGGATCCACAGAAGGTTGAACAAACCATTAAGGGTTTAAAAATGAATTTCTCAATTGAGCCAAGTTAGATGGACAGAGAAGGAGAAAGGAAAGGGAAAAGTTCAGGGATTCAGGTAGAGGGGAAGCAAGATTTTGGCAGCTGCTTTGCGCTCCGTTTCAAAGCCTGATTGGCTCGTGTTTTCCGATTCAGAGAGGACTCATTCGGAGAAGGTTATAGGAGTTTGATGCTATCTCTAGGGCTCCAAAGACAGCTGGACTGTGGAGCAATACACACTGATGCCTTGAAAAACAGGTTAAATTGGGACAGAATGACCTGCATTCCAGCACCTTCAAATCATAAAACACCAATTTATTTGCAGTTTATTTGTCAATTCAATTAATTTCCAATAGTCCAGGACACACATTTGGTCTCCATTTAAAGAGTTTAATTGCTCAAAACAACTAAACGTTTCAAGTTCATTGATAATGCAACCAAAAAAACAACCCCGTAAAACTTATTACAAATTATTTTTAATTACTATTTCTGTTGCTCCATTGAAAGTCCAGGTAGCCAAAACTTTTCTCATAAATGCATTGTAGAAATCCATTCGAAATCGAGGGGTTCAAACCAAGTCTTTTGAAATGATACAATAGCTTTATATCATGAGCAGATTTCATTTAGGCTTTTATTTTGTGTGAGATGCACAAGAACCAATGAGGTTTGTTGTAGAGTTTGATGCTTTCTATGTATGTGTGTGAAAATAAAAGCTAAAATTCGATATTTTTCTATACAAGGTGTGGATAAAACCGCTCAATACATATATAATTTTACAACTCCTTTTTGGACCTTCTCAGTACTGGTTGCCTAGACACTTAATGGAGCAGAGGTTTCTGCTCTCAAGCTTTATTAAAAATACCTTAATTTGTGCTTGGAAGATTAACCAAAGCTTATGAGTAAATGATGAATTTTCATTTTTGGGTGAACTATCCCTTTAAGTGGACTTGGGTAGAGGAGATATATTTGCCCAGATATTTCCCTCTCCTACCTCCAAAGTCACAGTTGAACTCCTGCTTACAAACGCTAAGAAAGAAACGCCGTTCCTCGAGTGCTCACGTTCTATGTGGCTGAACTGAAACGGACCAAAGTTAGCAGTCCTCACGCAGGCCACACAAAGCTTATTTATTCTCTAAATGAAGACTGACTGCAGACACAAACATGTAACCCATGCATGCCACATGAATGTTCACCACTGGCACAGCGACGCAGCGCTGGCATGGATCTGGACGGTTGGCACGGCTCTAGTTGCTGGTGTGGTGATGTACAGTGACAGGCCATCTTTTTTACTGATTCCTGAGCCATGTGAAGGAGGCTTTTTAACAGGAGCGATGACGTTCGCCAAGCAAAAGCCATTACAACCCAGCCTGGGAGTTGCTAGCCTTGTGTGGATATGCATACGGTTATGTGTAAACACAGGACAGGATGTTTAACTGGGAGGAAGAGGAAGTGGACATTTCCACAATGGAAAGATGGCCGTAGGATTTGGCTAGCACCACATTGATGTAACCGCAAACATTTTGCTTCATGTAACACATCACAGTCCTCGTTGTAATAGTAAACAGGAGCTCTTTAGAACCATTATTGGATAATGTTACCAGAGAACATGACTGTTTATCACACTTGAAAAGCTAAGGACTCTGATAGCTGAAGTCTCAATACTGCCAAAGCTGGCTGCTCCAAGCCCAATCTGGTTGCCAATTGGCTGGAAAGGTGCAAAATAACTATCCAAAACGTTGTCAAACATCTCATGGAGTGTGAGCTGGAGTAAAACTGTGATGTATTGTAAAAAAAATTAAAATAAAATGGAACTTTTCTACATAATATACAAGTTCTATTCGGACTCAAATTAAAAGGCACAATAAATTAAATAAAAATTATTTGAATGTGAATAAAAAAAGTGAACAATCTAAAAACCAAAGAGAGACTACTGGCATATTAATGACCCTTGGGCGTCATCTGTTTCTCACCTGTTTCTCAGCGTTTACACGAGCAGATTCCTCTTGTGCCAGGACCATTTCTCTCTCGGCCGTGATCTGTACACTCTCACGCAAGGCCTCTTCCAGCTCCTCGATGCGTTCGTCTTTCTGCTGCAGAGAATCCTGTTGAAAAAAAAATTTAATAATATGTTGTTAAAGGGTCATGAAACCCCAAACCAAATTTTCCGAGATTTTAACAGAGGTATGTGTGTTGAACACCATTGAAGACAATGTTAGCATCTGTTAGATTTAATAGTAGGGTTAAAATGGTATAATGGCATAATTATTAATGAGACTGAGTTTTCATATCCTATGAGAAGACACGGCCTCTTAATTATTCATGACACCACGTGGATCTTTCCAATGACAGACATGTCAAACTGTGATACATCGCATAGTAGATGAGAGAGGCAATCATGGGACGCAAGTGTTTGTTTTCATGGTGCAAAAGTCCAAGTGGATTCAATATGATTCCCCGCAATTCTGCCAGATCTAGACTCTGGCTCTGGATGATTGGTTTGCCATGAACCACGGACACACCTAGTATAAAACTTAAACTTTTTTTTTTTTTAAATTAGCAATCGCTTTGCTTGATAAGACCCTAATTCATCGTTTGGAATCGTTTAAAGCCCTTTGAACAGTTTCTAGTTTGCACTGAAAGTGTCTTTTGGACCTTGAACCGTTTGGTTACCAGTAAAGTGCATTATATGGAGAAAATGCTGGAATGTTTTCATCAAAAACCTTAATTTCTTTTCAAATGAAGAAAGAAAGACATGGACATCTTGGATTACTCTTTTAAATGAAATTGATTTATAATGGTTGTTTATTTAATCTGACTTTGAAATTTTATTTGATGAGCTTTGTTCAAAGAAAATCCACATGCACATCGAAACAAGTGTAGCAGCAGGTAGTTCTGAGAAAACCAGTTGCAGTCAGTTCACAGCATGTGAGGTATAAACATTATGAATGTTAGGACTGCGGTAACTGAGGGCAACCCAAGCTGTCCGTCTCAGGGACGTGACTCATGTACAGTCTGCTCCCATGATGACACGGTGCAGATCAAGAGTGAAATCACACAACTTCAAGCGTCTACTCTCTGCTCGGGCAAACACGTACAACAGAGTCAGGGGTCAAACATAGTTATCACGAACGCCTGCGATTGATTTTATTGGGAAATTGAAAAAACAGAGGGAAAAATGATGAACAGACAAAAAGTCCGATTGAAAGTGTGCTAGAGAGCGAAGAACGCAATGGTTGGGAACTCAAATGAATAGGCATTGTGGGATACGTGGAGAAACGCCAGAGCAGTGCTGAATATGGGAACAGTCTTGAGTTCATTACTCTGCTCCATTTCAAGGAACATTCACATTTCATTTTCCCCCACATTTCAGAATCGGCTACAAAAGTCCTGACTCGTTTGGCAGACCTGAGGCACTTAGTACAGACCTCTACAAACATGCAGTCTGACGTACACAACAGAGCAAACAGACGCTACACACACATACACACAAACTGCCATTCATTCAAATGGAGCTCTACAGTGGTAATGGCCTCCATGCTGAGAAACTGCCTTCCAGCTAATAGCATCAGCCTTCAATATGAAGACAGAGGCCTGTTGCACACAATCCCAGACGCCGATGATCACAGCGAACATTTTCATCTGGTATCCCACACCACAAATTCCTGCTAAAAGAGGCAATGTGAAGGTACACGCATAACCAGATGCATCTGTCACCCTGCTCCAGACAATGCTGAGAGAAAAATCAGGAGGTTTTAAAGTGTTTACAGAAAATGCAAGTATGCAAAACTAAGCATGGCGGTGATTTAAAAAATTTTGTTTGACGTTTGCGTATTTGGCAAACGTTTTTTGGCATGCTTTTTTTTCTAAATCTAAAGCAACTGCTTTTCATGTGATACATTATTTTCCAATGCATGTCCTGCTATTTTGAACCCTTGAAGGTTACAAAATTTACATTACATGCAAGTAAGGTTGAACTGATACAGAATTCATTTGTTCATAAAACTTTGACTTAATCCCTTCTCTTAAAGGGATAGTTCACCAAAAAATGAAAATTCTGTCAGTATTTCCTCACCCTCATGTTGTTACAACCGCATAAGACCTTCGTTCATCTTCGGAACACGAATTAAGATATTTTTTATGAATTCTAAGAGCATCTGGATCACTCCTCCATACTAGTCCATAGGCTTCTTGAGGGATTGCCGGCCTCAAAAAGTTATTAAAGACATCGTTAAAATAGTTCAAGTGACTACAGTGGCTCAATTTAACTTTATCAAGCGTCGAGAATACTTTTTGTGCGCAAAAACAAACACAAATAACGACTTTATTTCAACTTTTCATTTCCTTCTCTTTGGGCCTCTAGTCAGTTAATCATCACACGTAAGCTCACTATTGGCCGACGCTGGTCATGTGTGTGATGCGTGTGACGTACAACAACAGATCATATGCTGTTAAACAAGAGGACCAGAGAGAAGGAAATGAATAGTTGAAATAAGTCATTATTTATGTTTGTTGTGACTTGGACTATTTTAACGATGTCTTTAATAACTTTTTGAGGCTGGCAATCCCTCAAGAAGCTTATGGACTAGTATGGAGGAGTGATCCAGCTCTCAGACTCAGATTTCATCAAAAATATCTTAATTCATGTTCCAAAGATGAACGAAGGTCTTACGGGGTTGGAACAACATGAGGGTAAGTAAATACTGACAGAATTTTCATTTTTGGGTGAACTATCCCTTTAACAGGTCTCAATTTCTTGTATGAAAATCTTTAGAGAACAATCCAAGTTTTGAACCATTTACACAGACAGTAAGATACAAAATTGACTGTGAAGTTTTTTTTAATTGATTTTAACCTGATTTTTCTATGTGCTATTATCCAAAGCCATTCATATTTAGGATATACTTTATTTAAGGAAATACTTTATTCTCTCGGATATAATTGGGGATTGCATTCGTTCAAAAACATTTTGACAACATGTCATTACAAGACTGAACATTTTGTCACTAAAATTCCTTCCAACTAGATGGCTCAACTTTTAATATCAAAAAAAGAGGCTTGATGCACACAATCCCAGACACCATTTTCATCATTCTCATCTGGAATCCCACACCACAAATTCCTGCAACAAGAGGCAATGTCGATAACCAGATGCATCTGTTGAATCGGCAGGATTTTTTTGTAACCAAGGTCAGCAATTACAGGAAGTTCAGGACACAAGGAGGGTGATGGGGGTACAGATCACAGCATGTGGTATAAAGGGTCTCTCTTCTAACTTATTTTGACCATATTTAGCTTGCGCTTTCCTCTCGCAGGCAGACCGCAATCACTTTGGTTTGATTTAAAGCGACAGTAATCCTTTTTGCTCGGTCAATATCTCATTACGGTAATGCTTTTGGTGCCAAAACCACACAGATGATAGAAGGAGACACCTCAGGGAAGCCACAAATCAAAGCCACATGCTGTACTGTAGGGACCGTCCGGGCTCGAGGTGGGGCTCGCTGGGGAATCTGCCCAGCTCTCCGCAGCTTGCACAACCAATTAGGAGATGAGCAGGACGAGCCTGAAGAACAAAAGCTAAGCTCACACAGTTGGGGCAGAATGACTTGCAGGTGTCAAGCATGCTCACTCACACACGAATATTCAACCAGCGGTGTCCTAATTCAACACAAGGTCGTTTTGTTCCCATCTGTGGCTTCTTTTTTGGAAGGAACGGAACTGAAAAATGTGTTCGTAGCGTCGCAGCACCATCCCAGGACACACGGAGACAGAAACTGACTCAAGCGGTTTCAGCAGTTCATTAGGTTGAAGAGTTTTGGTCATAGTAAGGCATTATTTAAAATAACCCCAAAACAGCAGGATGACCTCAGCTAAAAGTCTAAGAAAAGACACGGCCAAAGTGAAGGGTTTGGTAGCAGATGTCCCTTAAAGATGAGATGATGATATACATTTTCCCAGCGGGAGGATTTTTCTGTATCGTTCTAGGTGTGAGAGAGAGGGTTCGCAAACGTTTTAAAAAAGAACCGGAATGGAGCAGCAGGTGTCCATCCTTCCTGGCCAGGGAAAGCGTAAAAGACGGCCAAAAGCATGGTAACATCAAACAACATACACCAACAAACAGGCCCAATAAAAAAAGACCTTGGAAGTCTATTAAAGAAATGAGAACATGCGGATTTGATTCCCCTACCGCCACCATCTGATCCCAAGCTCCCGATCCTGGATCTGGTTTGAGTTGAATTGGATTTCTGAAATCACGGAGAACCGACTACAATTAAATTCTCTGCCAGACTGGACCGTATTAATTAAGTTTTGACTCTTTAGAGTCGAGAGACGCAACAAACCCAATGTGAGTTCAGTAGACCAGACGTTGTGAACAATCGCAGGGTAGAACATTTTAAAGGAAGTAGCTGAAAGTGGGCCACAATAAACTTGAGTGCTGTTAATTTGTGGACGCAATCAATAACAAGAAGGCCAGGAGAGGAGGGAATTAAAGTGAGTGACAAGCAGAAAGAAATCTAAGCTTCCATGACGAGCTCAAAACAGGGCTTTGAAACGCTCCCAAGAGAGCTGGATATCAAGCCTCTGGGTGCTGTGGTTACTGCAGATCTGAGCGCTACGAATACTGTTTACTTCACTTCTATAACCTCCTGTGATGTGGTTCTTTGAAGCGAGCCCTTTCCGGCATCTTCCAACTCTCTACATCTCTCTCTCTCTCCCATTTTACACCGCTTTCCGCATGTTCTACATCAAGATGACGGCTTGAGGTAAGATGCATCAGTGATAATCGTGTTATGTCCTGACATTTACCAAATGGTATACGATTATGATTTTAGAAAAAAATCCATGCTATACAGCTGCCTGTGATTAAGAAAATGTTTCATATTTGTAAATAATGTATATATGTACATCTTTTGTGTTCAACAGAAGAAAGAAACTCATACAGGTTTGGAACAACTTGAGTGTGAGCAAGTAATGACAACATTTTTAAGTGAAGAGCAAGCACAGGGTCAGCTGTGCCACTCTTTTCCTTGGAGTAAATGCGTAAACACCCAATTATGAGGAGATGAGCATCAGGAAAAACATTGGCCAGGTGTGTTAGACCTTCAGGTCTCTCCACCCTCTGCCTCTGGTGGTGGGAAGCTGACCTTTAATTCACAGTCCTGTGATCACTGCATTGAACGATAACGGTTGTCTGGGCACAACGTGTCATAAAACAGGCTCTTCAAAGCATAAAGTCATTATCATCAAAGTATCTCTGCGGGGAAATTCTGCCCTCAGCAGGGAAGCCACTGGGGCAGTATCAAAGACACTAGTTTATGTACATGACAGTGGACCCCAAAAAAACAAAAAAACACAAGAACGAGAGCAAGAGCGTCCCACACGGCCTGAGGCTAAATACTTAGCATAATAAGGAGGAGAAAGACTTGAGATGTAGCAGAACAAAGATGGGTGTAAACAACAAGGCTCTGTGCTGATTGAAGGGGTGGAGGGCCTACATTTGGGGCTGATGGGTATCAGATGGTGCAGCTCTGTGAATGAAAAGTCTTGTTTAAAGCAAGTCAGCTCACTTGGCGGCCATTTTGGATCTGGGTAACACCCTAGGGCAGTTGTTTTCTAGTCATGCAAGCTCAGCTACTTGCTCCTTAAAGAGTAAAATCCCCCCAAAGTATTTGCCAACTTGTGTTGCAATAACATGCATGGTAGAAAAGACTATTTTTAATGAGCATTTCTTTCTATTTTTTTATGGTCAAATATCTAAAAAGGAACGCTGCATAAGCTTTTTAAAACATTTTTAGCTTTTTTTATTTTTTAATACTTTAGCGTATTTTGTCTTACTCATATCAATTTATTCCATGAATAATGTACAGTATAAGTAATGTTTTTGTTCTAACGGTCTGAAAACATTATTTAAGACCAGATCATTTTGATCAAACGTTCTATTAATATTACTGGAAAAAACATTTGTACATGACTGAGAAAACCTTGCCAGAATGTTCCCTGTTAGCTGGGCTGACCTTTTATCTTGTTTTAAAGACCCCTTGTGGTGAAAATCAAGTTTTAAATGTTGTTTACATGTCTATGTGCTGTTTTTAATATGCTTTAAGACAAACCATGTGCACATGCACCAGTCAAGACCATTGCTGAGTATTTCCTCCTCAAAACTGTAGTTTACCAAAGACCAAATTAAGTTATATTCAAGATACAATCAATGCTACTGGAAATGTATTTTTAGGTAAAAAAAACACCAATTAAAAACTCATTCAAAGTCATTTTTTTGCAATGCATGTCAATACATCAAGAAAAGAGGGAATAGTACATTTAGTTTGTTTAGCTCCAGTCAGGCTATTTTTCTGTCTCATCCATCTAATGTGGATAAACGTTCCTCAGCAAAGCAATCAGATGGTGTCCTTGCCAATAAAAACAGTACGATCTTTTAATTTTAGGCCAGGATTTCCTTTCTCATAGCTGTAATGTTGAGCGCTGAGATTTCTCTACCATTCATTATTCAACGGCTGCTATGTCATACGCTTTCTGGTGAAGGCCAGTGACTCAGTGCTGTTGTCTTCTCCCTAGCAAAATGCAAAGGACAAAAAAAAAGTTTTGGAAAGCCCAAAGAGAAAATGGCATTTCCTTCCTTTCGACTGTTTGGGCAGTCATGTTAGCACACCATCTCCAACATGCACAAGATAAATCAAACCGTTGCAGCCCATTGCTTCCCTAAAACCAAACAAGGTGCTCTTGAATCTCACAGCTCAATAAAGTTGCAGTTCTCCAGTCTGAGTTCCTCTCTGACAGCGCTTTGGTGTGTCAGTCTCACGACTGGCGTCTGTTCGCTCCCTCCTGACCTGTTCGCGCTCGAGAGGTGATGAGTGGCAGAATCAAGGCTTTCATGTGTGAAGTACACTGCGCCTCTTGCTTTTCTTCCTGCGCCATTTCCATTTCTCCATCTCAGCCTCGCTTTACCTCTCTCTCTCTTCCGTTTCCCTCTGAGTGTTGAGAATGGCTCTCGCCACCGCATTAGTGATGACGACCTTGTCGGGCAGATTTTTACCGCAGTTTTGTTTCACCTCTGCTCAGTGTTACCGCTAAGGCCTGATCTCTCGTCAGTCTTTGGAGGTTTTGGAAGACAGACTGGAACATTCAAGAACATTCCACAGAGACCTCAAGAAATCAAAAAAGTCCTAAAACTGAAGCTGCCAACGCTAATTTGCCAGAGACAGTAATGTAACATCTAATCCCAAGATGGTTCCTCTACACGCACAACTCACCGTTAGGTCAAGCATAAGCTATTTTTAAGAAACATAACAGAAAAAAATAGCATACTTCACTGGTTTTAGCCTTTAAAAGCAAAACCGAAAACACCTAACAAACAAAAAAGGCACACAAAAAAAAACACCGGCTAAAACTAGAAAACCAGGTTTGTTCACTGTATCCCATTTGCTAAGACTGTCCTGTGCCAACTATAGCTTTCTAATGGATCCTAGATGTTGCACTGTGACCAGTCTGTTATGGCAGGTTGAGAAAATGACATTTAGGATGAAAAAAGGCCTCCCCCCCAGGGACAGTAATATGTTCCCCCTCAATAAAAGCAGCGTCGGCAGGCCAACGAGTCATAAAAGGCTCCTGTTTGACTCTTTTATATCTGCGTGTTTAAAAAGGGCCATAAACCTGCGATTCGCCTGCAGCACTTTGGCTTTATTAACTCCAGTGTGTTGCCATCACCTGTCAGATCTTTTCATTCACCAGCAAATGTGAACACAAAGAGAAAGACCAATAAGAAGCTGCATATTTTGCAGATCTGTACCCTGGCACATAAATCTTTATATAAATGTGTTTAGGATAGGCGAGTTGACACTGAGGTCTCTATTCTTTTACTGTCAGACATGTCAGTATTGTCTGCTATCATTAGACTTTGAACAAACCTTACAGATATATTCAGGCTTTCATAAGTGTGCAAAAACAAAAGACCACTGGTGCTTGTAAGAAAACTTAACAGCATGATCCCTAAATCACCAAATGTTATAAAATACTGTTCCATAATTGCACACTAAAGGAGTCACTCTAAGCTCTCTGCATTTGAGTGCTGATGTTTACAACCACATGAGAGCACAATGTGCCAAACTTGAAAAGGGCTGGGAGACTTATAAACAGAAGAACTATGGCTTACTATCGCCATTCGTAATGTGTGGCGCTCTGGCGTCAGTATAATGGCTTCTCTGGATAAGTACACAAACTGCATCTGTGGGGGAAACCCTTTTTCTGAGCTTGCTTTGATGATTGCACAAAGTATGTAGTGGAATATGTTCACCCTTTCTGAATTGCAGCATGTTGACTGGATGTACCTTTCCTTTCTTTGACGCGTCTATTTTCTTCCCAAATTTCGCTTTCATTTATTCTGCCTTTTTACCTTCAAAGAAGGCCGGTCAAGGTGGAGATCGGGCTACAGTGGGGCCTTCTGGTCACGGGGCATGCTGAGAGTCAGAGCATTTGCCGTTGCACTCACAGTGAGACTGTGCAGTAAAAGGGAACAGACTCAACCACGCAGTAAAACAGGTATTTACTGGCTTCATTATAATGTCATCTTTTCTCCCCGCTGTCTTTCTCCATCCTGCTTCTCTCCGTTTCCCAGCGAAAGTCTTGAATTCTTCAGGCTGATGATATTTGATCGGCGGGGAGAGTTACGCTTGATGACCCAGTGCGTATTGCACGTCTGGGAACTCGGTATCCAGCGGAAAATGTCTCGAAATCACTAAAGAGATGTGGAGGCCTATTAAAACCCATCTCCTGTTTTATCAGACTAGAGAGATAAATGAAAAAGGATAGGGATGATTCAGAAGAGGTTGAAGTCACGCTCTTGAGGGGTGTTGATCAAAGACACTCTTCTGCATTGCAATTCTCTGCACATCGTCCAATGATCGTCCAATGGAAACTAACAGCTAAACCTAATTAAATAGACATTGACATTTTGATGCTTGCATCAAAAGACATGTCACCATCTAATTGCAAAGGAGTTCTGTTTTTTTGGAAGTTGTTTACAAGCCTAGGGTAAGGGTTAGTTATCAGTTACCAATTCAAAACTAAGTTTAGATTCAAATTCTATAATTTTAGTTGAAAGGGAGTAAATTCTTGCCCTGAAATATGAAGTCATATGTCTAATAAAAGAAATAGCTCACATCCTCAGGCTGGACGATTTGAAGTCTGATTCATTTAAAGAGCACGCGTTACACACCAAAGTTAAATATTAAGGACTAGGGGTTTTCTAGAATAGTTACAGTGATCCTTGCCTAAGAAAGCACCACTAATAAGAGGAGTGATTGGATCAAATCATGTGGAAGCAGCACCACGCCACCAGCAGGAAATTTGAAAAAAAGAAGTGAAAGACCTTTCTTCTGACCATCCAACCTTCTCCAAAGTCAATAGTTGCTATTCTGAATATGTTTGTGCAGCTCTGGTGCTTCACCACGACTGACCACCCCACATCCCACCTCAGGGCTCCAATGGAAACCTTCCTAATTGATCGAAAAGCCATTTTTAGTGCCGGGTCAGTGCTGCGAGGAGAGAGAGGATTGTTCTGCTGTCCTGGGCTAACCTCTCGATCAGCTCACCCCGACCAACTGATTGGAGCAGGACCACTGTAACCATACCCAAACATCAACAACAATCGGTTTCCCTTCCAAACACGCCTGATGCGTCCAATAGCGTGTGGACGTCAGCTCAGGGTTCGTCTGATCTAGAGTCTCAGGGCCTCAAAGCCGTATCGTGACGTGCCTGTGGGGGAAGGTGGCGGTTGATGGTCTTGGCTGAAGGAAGCAGCTGTCGCCGCTTCCAGACGAGGCCCGCGATGCAGCCGCATCAGGGTGCTTCGAACGGGGGAGCGTAAGCCACAATGTGGGCTTGCGCAACGTGACCCCACGGAGGAAGCTGGGGCCCTGAAGTCATAAATGAGCTCTCTTAGACCGCAACACGTACTCTTGCGCACGAACACACCAACGCTCCAAGTCGCGGGTACCACAGGTCGAAGTCCAACAGCACATCAATCCTGCTGTCAGAAATATAGCGTATGAACTCGAAACGAAAACAGAGAACACATGACACAGAACAAGGAAAATGTGAAAACGGAGAATGATCGAAAGAACAAACCAACAGCCAGGAAAAACACTGAAAACCACAACAAAGGGAGGGCCGCTGTGGCATTGTTGTGCAGAGGTCTCCGGCAAAGAGGAAAAACAGCCTCACCGTAAAAACTGGGACTTTTTGCACTGAGATTCTCACAGGCTTTAACTGCTGATTCTGGCTTTCTATCCAGAAAATCACTCCAGAAGAGCGGGAACGACCACCACAGACCACCATCCTGTCAAATTGGGGCTAAAAAAGTCAATATGGTGAAAGTTACATCAGCCCAGATGAGGTAGCTTGTATTCGCAAATCTAAACTAAACACCCCGATACCTGGATGTCGACGCTGGCGCTGCTTCTTCACTATCACAAAGCCATTAATTCGAAAATAGTTCCTGCGGTCGCACTGAACAACTGTGTCCTATTTCATCCTTCAATTACTCTCTCCTCTTCTCTTTCCAAAATCCAAAGCTCACAATGAGAGGAGGACACAAGGTCAGGATGTGCGTGAATGTGGTCTGGATGAGGGAAACATGAGATCGTTCTTTACCTGAGAAGAATCCTAGCAATTCTCAAATGAGGAACTGGAGCTGACATACAAACTTATATAATCAGAAGACAGATCACTCCGAAGAGACAGCACAAAAGGAAAACCTTTAAACACTGCACTATTTGAGCTATTGTGAATAACGGTTTTTGAGGGGTCTTTGACCCTCTTAAAAGGTTGATTGGCCTCATTATGGGTTAAGTTTCAATGTTAAGACTATAACAGCCATGGCTCTCATCAGATTTCAGTGGTTATGTGCGTAAAACCTTCTGAAATCCATTACAGGGAAGAGGGATTCATCCAGCATTTCAATTTGGCAACATCACACAAGCATTGAACGACACAAACAGACGCAGCGATTTAAACACTGAAACATCTCAGTTCCATAGGGATGAATATCGTAACTCTTGTAATGTCGCTCAGCCAATCAAATAACTGTGAATGACATAAATGTCACAGTGTACTTACCTGGACCTGTTGAGAACTCTCGCTGATGTTATCCTCTCTCTTCCGAGCCTCTTCCATCGACTGGGCGTTCTTGCTCTTCTCCACCTGCTCTTTGTGCTTCAGATTGGCAACCTTCTTGCTTTGGTCTTTCATTTGCCTGCAGTGACAAAACAACAGATTTCTGTCAGACATGCACAGATGACATAAGAGGTGGATGGATACTGTAAATGTAAATAATGTAAAATAAGCATATTATGAAGTTAACAAATAGTATGAATTATACTATGAACAACACTCTAAAGTATATTATTCCATTCTGAAAATATTGTACTATTGTAAATATTGTATGCTTGGTGAAATCAGATCAAATACCTACATTTAACGTGATTTTGATGTAGCTATATTTTAATATATACTAACAAACTTGGGATATTATTTAGGAATGGGTCAAAAAAAATTGAATAATATGCACAATGCACAATGTTGCTGATGTTTTTTTTTTAAATAGTATAGATTATACAATGAAGATCACTGTGGAAATGAATATGCATGATTCCATTCAGAATAAACAACGAAACATTAAATGCTACAATTAGAAAGGCTTCAAAGAGGTTTTTTTTTCTTTTGCACACATACAAGCAGTCAAGTACAAACAGAAAGGTCAATGAGAGGAGCCATTGAAATGACAAGAAAAGGGACAAGAATCAAGAATCTCCACAGATCAAATCAAAACGGCATTATGTTTGTGTTTATGCTCTGGGATTTTTCTCATTATCCTTCATTTGCTGCGGCGTGGAAACCCACAGGAACACAAAGCACTACCAAAAACAAAGGAATATTTAAAAGAGCATTCAAGCGGTTTTCATTTCTGAGAAGTGTCGTATCAAACAGGCCTTAATCCTGGGGTCGTTCGGTCCCAACAGCGGCAGAGTTTTTCCGTGTTTACGTGGCCGGCATAGGAGCACTGTGCACTGGCGGCCAGGATCGGTTACTGTTCACCATCTTGACTTGATCAAAAGAATAAAATTAAAAAAAAACGTACGCCTATGCCTTGCAGAACAGATGTACCACTGACTATGCCAACACCAATGTCTTTAAATGAGTAATAACACAGCGTCTGTGGAAAGCCCTCCCTCGGCCCCCCTTGACACCAAAGTGCATTGCCCAAGACACACAATACGGGAAAGTAATTGAAGAGTTATTATGGGGGCTTATGGGATATGACAAGCCATGTCTACATGTGCCAGGAAAGCAGAACCAAGGTGCTTCGCACAACGCCTGCATCCCAATTCGGCTGGAGTAAAAAGCAGCGTAAAGAGCATGTTCACTGAAGCAAGGTGACGCCGAACAAGGTTTGGGTAGATCGGGCCAAGCCGCTGCGGCACTAGAACCTGATCGTTCTTCTGGATGAGCCGTCCTGAGCACAGTGGAGTCTCTGTGTTGAAGTACCAGAGGAAAGCCACAGTTTTCTGGCTCCTGTTGCAGAAACTCAGCACAACTCTAGTCATCAGCTAACAGTTCCCATACAAAAGTTTGGGTTTAGAGTTAGTCAGGTGACTCAATACTAGGAACGACTGGTGTGAGTGTGTTTCTATCTTCTAGAAGGTTCCCAAGGTTTTCTTTCCTCTCTTTATTGTACATGAATGCAGTGTTTCTGGGATGCGAAGGCCGTAGCGTGTAGCCATGCAGCGTTGACAAGAGCGTAGGCGATGAAGAGGGAAAGTCTACTATTACATCCACTGCTCTATTCAATATTTTTTATAAATCAAACAGAATTTAGGTCTTGAGGCTCGAAACACACAGAAAAAAGCATCTTCTAACATGACTACACAACAGCTGCTTTCAAAACTATGTAGCTTTCCCAATAAGCATTGGTGTAGCATGACAAACAGCTACATCACTGCATTTTTCATCACATTTTTATCACTGCACCCACAGCCGAGTGAACTCTGTCCTCTCTCACAAATGTTGCATTGGGAAATCGGATTTATTGTAGTGAATCAGTTCATTCACATGGTTCATGTAAATAAACGATTCACTGATTAAATAAACGATTGCCTGATTTATTTAAACAATTCCCTGATTTAAACAAACAATTCATTGATTCATTTAAATGATTCACCATTTCATTTAAACCCCGAAATATTTATTTAAACAATGTTTTCTGCTCAGTTAAATAAACACGTTTTACAGTTTTATTAGTTAGCTCTGGTGTTTTGTGCCAGATAAATGGTGTAATTGCGAAATTAAATGGTACCATCTGACAATTATGCTTTCAGAAATATTATTTAGTTTGCAACTTAACTAGTACTACTAGGACCCAGTGTAGCTTGAACTATTTTATGAGCATCTCTGCAAAGTTTGTAGCTTCCCCAACAGCTAATTTGATGGCCATTAAAAAAAATCTAATAAAAGTGCCTGGAGTCTGCAAACATCAGGCAAGATGTGCTGTGCTGTCAAAAGACCATCTCCAAGATAACATGAGCATATAACAAAGCAAAAGAAAGACTTTGTGTGTGTGCTCAAGGGAGTTTGTGTAACAGGTCATAAATATACTGGAATGTTCCTATTTGGTGTTTCCAGAAGAGGCCAAGCCATCTGCTTGGCTCCGCTACACTTGCAATAAGCAGCTGACTGTTTTTATGCATTGCAGGCCAGCCCTTTATTCAGGGTTTTGATTATATGTTTATATGTCTCCATTTGAGCTCTGATGTGATGGGATAGGTAACCCCATTTCACAGAGTTCATGAGGGAAACACTTCTACAACAATAAAGTGAAACGATGACATCTAATTCAGATGTAATTCGCCAGTCGTTCTGGTATTTTCGATATGCTGTGATAAAAGCAAGATGGCGCAGGAATATAACAAAAAACGATTCTTAAACCTCACTGAAAGGAAGGCTTTGTGTACCAGCATGCATGCCAATATTTCCAGTGAGCTCCACTTTAGAAACAGTGTAAGTGATGGTGACACTCTAATCTAGCCCATCCTGTCAGATTAAATCAAATATCCATTACAAAGATTCCTTAAACTGACCCAAAACTGACTCTGCTTTATGTCCAACAGTGAAATATTGAACCACACAAACATACCAACGCATTCTCTTCCTGAGAACGTCATGTAGTGACGCTTTTGAAATTTCTTCTAAATCCAACGCACATGGCACCCTTAAGCGTCAATATAACACGTGGGTAGGTTAAGGTCTGGTGTAGGGTTAGGGTTAAACCACTAGGAGGCGTCTTCTGGCCCATATATATCTGCGTCTCATATTAACGCTAAAGGGTGCCATGTGTGTTGGATGTATACGAAATATCAAAAGCGTCAGTATATGACTCTTCTAACTCTGATTATGGAAGTGTCATGTAAATGCTTTAACCTAAACAGATTAAACCAATATTTTAATATTCTTATTAATTTAAATACACATTATTTAAAATATCTGAAAACTCTGAAATATAAGGGTTTTATTTATTTTCTTGATTGGTGATACTAAATATATTTATAATATTTCAAAGATTTCTACTTCAAATGCTGTTATTTTGAACGTTGAACAAATCAGCATGTATGATTTTTGAAGGATCATGTGACTATGAAGACTGGAGTAATCGATGCTGCAAATGCCATCACATGTATAAATTATACCTTTAAAATATATTAAAACAGATTTTTTTATTTTAAATTGTAATAAAATTAGACAAAATGACTGTTTTTACAGTTTTGGCCTTCAATCAAACACTTTTGTCAAAAACAAATCTTACAAACACCAACTTTTGAACGGTTGTGTAAAAAATAGGAGACTTTTGAAGAGAATGTCTCACTTTCTTGCTAACACACAAACCTAAATGGAAACATCTCCGTGTACTGAACTCAACTATGCATGTGTGCAAAGGCAGAGACCCCATTTACAGGGCCTTCTTTGTCAATTTTCCCAATGCCAACATTTTCCTTTCCTCTAAATAAAACTCTGGATCACATGCGTAACCCCTTGTCATCTTCCTCCTCTCTGTACTGAGCTTTATGTTGCATTAGCGGCCATATTATCAATACTAGGAAAACTGTACTACATTTGAGTACTGGTGTGGCTCCAGGCAAAGAGAGAAGCAACATAAAATGAGTGGAAAAAATGAAACTCAGGTAAACAGGTCTATGACAGGGCACTGTACAGAGGGAGAGAAGAAAATAATCTTTCAGCACAATTTTGAGGTTGTCTAAGGGAAAAACACACTAATTATACATCAAAACATAACATATAAACCTAAAACAAAAAAACAAAAAAACAGGTGAAAATGGATTGCGCTTTGGTGAAAGTTCAACACACCAGTCCAACCGAACACTTTTTAATGAATCTTATCTTCACAGAGCTCAAACCCTGGAATTTTATCAAAAATAGTAATTCATCTAGATCTTTAAATTAATAATTCATGTACAAAACAGCTTCAGGCAATGTTCACAGGCTTGAAAGCACTTTGAAATTCTCATGATATCGGCATGAGCAAACATCAGAAAGTTTGTTAACTTTTAGCTATAAAGATGTTCTAAACTTCTGCATAATGAAGCCTTTGAAATTTGCATCCAAATAAACACCCCTAAATTAAAAAAAAGTCCTTTTCACTCAGCCAAATTAAGGCCCCAGGGAGGGACATGTACTTTCTGACATCCCAAAACCACGACGAGCCAAAAGCAAATGTTGTTGAATGACCACCGCTGCAAGGTCAAGCTAGAAAAACAAAACGCAACCCAGACCTCAAGTGCAAAAGCTTAAAATGCCTTCTTATAAAACTTTCGCTCTTTCAACATTTCCTTTCTCAAAATAATATGAACCTACATTTCTAAACAATTACGTTTTGTGGTCACTTAACTGGAGAAATGAGGCCCGGCGGGCATTAAGCAAACGTTATTCCAAAGTTCAATCGCACCTGACACTTAATAACATAAAACAAGACCCAATGGTAAAATTGGGTGTGATTTTGAGATGAATGCACACGGAAATCAATTTTGAAGAAATAAATCCATCATGCCGTTATGAGGAATTCTGGGTAAAAAACAGAAAGGAGTCTTATGTTACGGAGCCAGCGAGCGTTTATGAGCGGGCTGCGCAACACAGAAGGCTGGAGATGGTTACCGCGCGTGTTTTCATCCAAACCTTTTGGGCCCACTTTTTGATGTCATTTTTCACAGAATTGCACGTAAGTGTGCCCACACTAACAGTCCAGGATGGGATAAACAGCAAAGAGGTCGAGTAAGGACAAAAATCTTTCTGTTTATCACAACCACGACCTGTTTGACCAGCAGAGAACAGAGTGGAACGCCATCAAAGACTGTTTGAGTGTGTGTGTTTACCCCATCCCTCATCCCTCTCGAAGCCATCCTTTAATGTCAATTGTGTCTTTATATTGGCCGGAAATCTCCTTCCTGGCGTTCAGGATATGTTCGTGAGCTCAGGACTAATATAAGGCAGGAAATGTGGGTTCTTCGCAGGCTGTGGCCATTTCTCGAGCAGCAGGTGGAGGAGCGCTGGCAAGAGCCGCTGCGTGATAGCGGGACTCATTTTCACAGTTCTGTCTGTGGCGAGCGCTAACTTTTCGAGCCTAATAGACTTTGGCTTGTGAGAACGTTTTGCGGCCAGGTGCACGATGGGGTGTCCCCGCGTCTCTTACGTATCACCCTGCGTGGAGCGGACGATTCCCTCCGGCCCTCGACTAATCTGAGTTAATCATGCGGTCGGGCCCTGAGGCCGGGCCAGCCAAAGCTAACTGGAAAGCACACAGAGACAACAGACGGGCGGAGGTGTTCCCCGAGCCGGCCGGATCGTATGCACTCGTCGACAGGCCCAGAGAAGCAGACCTCCCTGTCAGTGTGGGATTGTGGCCTTCACCTGCCGGAGGAACCGACACCGACAGACCAGCGCAGCAGAACAGCCTCCCGCAATAATGAGACACAACCCAGAAATACAGCCTTCCACCTTCTCCAAAATGAGTAACGGTGACTTAAATTACACAAACAGAGCAGAGGTGGAGCAGAGAGGAAAAACAGAGGGAGGAATGACAAAATACTATACATTACACACTATATATATATATATATATATATATATGTAAGCAATAAGGTACGAGAGGCTGTGCTGTATCGTGAATAAGTAACGGCTGAAGGGCGTTGTTAGGCACGACAGAAGCGGAGTACTTGCCTCGAGTATCTTATTGCTTTTATAAAACGGTTGCCACACAATATTAAAGCAAAAACAATATTAGTGCAACTTTCTTGAAGTACAATCACTAAAAGCCTACCTTCTGCTGGAAAAAATAGTCCATGAGCGTGAACAGCTACAACGTTCCAATGTGTAAAATGCATGAAAGCTCAAATAAAAACAACATAGAACCGCAGTGTTGCGCAGCAATCAATAGAACCGTTGGGTGAAGCGGTTCGTAGCCGTGTTTTATCGTGAATAAAGCACAGCTCTTGACCAATCAGAATAAAGGATTCGAAACTAACCATTTTATAAATAAACCTCCTTGCTCGCTGCTTTGTCGATGGCCGCCAACAGTGCTACACTGTTGGCGGGTGTTGCCAGATTGGGTGTTTTTTCGCTACATATTAAGGCCTGTTTCCATCTGTTTTAGCTGGGTTTTAGCCTGGAAGGCTCTATAGAAATTTGGCACCCTATTGTACGAAGTAAACTGAGAGAGCGTGCGTTCACAGACACCAGAATGAACACGTTCACAGTAAAGCTCATCAGGCAGTGATACGGTACGTTCAGTTCACGTTCTCCCAAAATATGAACGTAGGCACAAGACTGACACACACGCACACAATATGTAATTTTCTACTTTAAAAAAATTAAACAAAAGACAAGTCAGGGATTGCCAGAAACAGACAGATAAAGGAAGAGAGAATGAGAAACAACAAGTAAAATAGAAAAACAAATAAAGGCGAAAGAAGAGAAGAAAGAGAAGGAAGCCAAGCGAATGAAAAGAAAAATAGCCGACAAAGAGAGATAAATCAAAAACAAAGAGAAACCAACAACAACAACAAAATACAGAAAAAAAACAGATTGCCAAGAAAAGGACAGAAACAAAGAAAAAGACTTCAGGGAACGACGCACATCACATTTATTGTCAAGCATTTGTAGACTAAATCAAGAGGCCCTGCAGCTCAGCAGCAAATGCGTAACACTGGGGAAAAATCATTTCAGAGTGACACGGATTCCTTTTCATTACGCTGAACCCCTTCATCTGGGGGAGACATCAAATCGGCTATGTTTGTCGAGTTCCTGAGATCCAGAGATTAAATTAAAAAAAGCCAAAAAACAAAGAGGAGGAGAAGAAGGATGGGGGAGAGAGAGAGAGAGAGAGAGAGAGAGAGAGAGAGAGAGAGAGAGAGAGAGAGAGAGAGAGAAATTGACAGTTCTGTCAAGCGCTCCCTAACATTCAGCTTGTTTTCTAGTGGAGTAACAAGAGCGGAAAAAATAAAACAGTTTGACAAGTCTCTGTTCCAGACCAAACTAAAAAGAGATGCAAATAATAACCACGATAAACAAGCCGAACGCAGAGATCCCAGCTGCAGAGGGACAGGTCCGTATTGACGGCGCGCTGGCAGAAGAGGCAAGCTTTTCAACACCATGTGGGAGAAAATGACTGATGGAGATTTTTACGCTCCAATTAGACGTTCTCACTCGTTCTTTTCCCACATCCTTTCTATCAGCAGAAGTTCTGGCGAGTCGCTCTGTTCTTCTTCTGAACTCCATCTCAGCAGACCTCACAGGTAAGCTGGCATGCATTAATAAGACATGCTCTTCTGTTTGTAGTGCCTGCTTGACCTTCCCAGGTTTCCTCATTCCTTCTTTTGAACCTTTAATCAATTCAGGTCAGAGCAATTTTTGTTTTTTCCATAGAAACTTTAGAAGCAAGTCCAAGGGGAGTGATGGAGCCAACAAGAGCAAATTGGGGTTAAGTGCATCGCCCAAGGGCACCACCACACCACAATCAACCACTGAATTATTTTACCCCCATCTAGCGGATACAGTTCCCCCCACCAACGGCCCCGCAATAACACAAGACCCAGATCCTACGAACCATCCTTAAAATGATTTACAGAGTGGGTCCTGTTAAAGCAGCACGTAGTTAGTGTGTTACAACATAAAGAAGTTGATTTGCAGTACAAAGGAAGTGCAAGCAAGGAAAGAAGGCATACTGACCTTGAAGCCAGACTGTAGACAGCATTCCAGTGAAAAGAAATGAAGAGGAAGAAAGAGAGAAATAGAGGTGAAATACACACACAGAGGGAGCTGGGTTAACTTGGAAAGCTGTGTAAGACAAAAGAGATCCTTCACATGTAGACTTCTGATACACGCATACTGAATGGGGAATGTAGCCCTCAAAAACGTAATCACTTTATAGCCTATGGGCTATAAATGTGGGCACAGAGAACTCAGGTGTGATCCTAATTTTTATTTATTATAAATGTTATATCATTGTCTTCGATAAAGTTTTGTCTATCCATTTATGGTGTTTGTTTTTATTTTGGGGGTATTTTTGAATTTATTTACTTCAAAAAGTACCATATTTTCTATGTAAATTATGCTTATTTTTATGTTTAAATTTTTTTAACGACAATAAAATCATTCCAATAAGTTCTTAGAACTAAAACCTAAAAATGAAGTGACTTTGCTGTCACCTGGTGTCTATTTTGGCTTATTTTAGAATGCTCTAAATTACAGTTTTTCCCTATTCATTTCTATGGGTGCCCATTTTTGACCCAAATACAAGATTAAGGACCAATTTAACATTGTAGAATTGAGTAAAAAAAATTGTGTGTGTTCAGGAGGCAAACTTGGGAAAAGTAGCCAAGTCTTGTACCGCTCAGATCAAGGGAAGTATTTTTTAAAAAATAAATCAAAAATATTTTGCCCATATTTGTCCAGAATAGCACCTGACAATGTGACATGCAATCTCAGTTTAAAGACATGTGAAGGCCATGCAAAGTCAATAAAACCAGATGCATATTAAGTAAGGATGTGAATGGATTTAAAATTGACAAATTAACTTGATATCCAAATTTCCAGAGAAAACCCCCCCAAACAATGTGACAAAACATATAAATGGGGTTTATGATTTAAAAAACATGAGAATCAGCTTCGCTATCCTTATAGTGCTTCTGTTGTGCTTGTGTTTGACCTCTATTTCTTTGTTACAGACTCACCCTCCCATTTTAGCTCCCTCTCAAACAGTGAGCCTTACAATCCTCCATAATTACGGGCAAATTTACTCCTGCCGAATTTATGAAATACAATACCCCAATGCCCCAATTCAACCTCTGCCATTTTTCGGCGACTTTGAAGGCATTTTCGATCAAGACCCGCCTCTGCACCCCTGATCTGCAACAAGAGGAGCTTTGGCTTCCCCATCTCTGAGTGAGAAAAGTAATCCTGACTCACTCTGAACAGAACGCACCGCTTCTACCTGCCATTCGCGTCTTGATTAAAGACGCAGGTGCTAACAGAAGAGGATCTGTCTGAATAACTCTCCGTCAAAACCACATCAAGAGTCAAACTCCAGAGTGCCGGAAAACTAAGACACAGAAAGAACAATGGGAGGTTTTTGAGAACCGAACTCCCCGGTGTGTTTCGAGAGCATAACCTGACTCTTGAGTGGTAATTAGCTCGGAGCGCGACGGTTAGCAACTGCGGCTGGTGTTTATTTCAGAAATCTTCTCTCGGTTGACATGAATGATGCATCGAGCCAAGCATGTGGAGTTTGTTTTAGTCTAATCCGCTCCTGAACGCAGTATCTGTAAAGCGTTAGACATTCAACGCAAGTCAGATTAATATTTATGAAATAACAGAAACCCACCAAAAACACTTCCAGTATTCAACAGCGAGAGCCTCGGTGCAAATAAATGTCCCTGTTCAGGCTAAAGCAGGGCTTTTTGTAGACGCTGGTCTTTGGGAAGGGTCTCCGACAACAGCTTTGAAAGGCCCGAAGGAGGGTGAAAGGGAGTAGTACATAACTGTCAATGCACATCCGTGACCTCCACGTCTCTTTACCGCCGGGCCAGGCTCTGCCTCACGTTCTTGTCTGTTTACACTCCAGCTTTACTTCAATTATTCATTATCTTTATTTATTTATGAGAGCTGTGAGGATGTGAAAAGGTCTATATTTGCCTCTCATTAATTAGTCCAATTAAACTGAAAACACAGATGTTTACAGTGCGAAAAGTCTAGAAAAACGCTCCCGGGTGGAGCAGAAATGCAGTTGGAGGTGTGCGATTCATAAAGTGTTCATTTATGAAGCTCTTTGTAGCTTAATCACTTTATTCTCCATGTCTACGGACACAGAACATACTTTGGGATCAGAGCAACGTGTTGGGGATTAGGACTAAATCTACAGTCTATGACTGCCATGGATCTACTAAGCAATGCCAACATCCCATAATGCTATTGCTGAAGTTGCCCTCCAAATCTCCTGCAACTCATTCCTGGTCTGACGCCTAAATAAACGGAGGATAAGAGATGACTGAGTGGGGTGAGAAGGAAAGCTAACAGAGAACACAAACAGAAAAGTGAGGAAGACAAGGAGCAACATTGACACCCTCATCTTCATCCTTGTGCCATTGAGATCTTTAAGTCTTGGCGGTTCTCCAAAAGTAAAAAGGCAAGTTGAGGGGGCAACACTGCCTACTTATGTGCACCCAATTGAACTATACAATGACAAATGGGACGCCATATGGACTTTAAGGACACAAACCAAGGCAGCAAGAGGACAAATCAACATAAAGTGCACTATTTTGGATTGGTGGGGTCACCTATACTGTGAAGCTGCTTTGATACAATCTGTATTGTGAAAAGCGCTATATAAATACATGTGACTTGACTTGACTATATGCTCCTGGCAATATACACATAAAGGTTTCACAATGTCAAAATGGTGGCTGTCAATGTCAATACAAGGGAAATTTCATATTAGTTGCACTCAGTACTACCAATACTGTAGAAAGGTTTGCATATTTACTTTATTTTGGCATGCTATCGCAAAAGCATGTGGTGGTAATACGATAAAAAAAGGCTTTATTGGTGATTGGAAAATAAACAAAAAGTTGCAAAAAATGAAAGAATGAACAGTAAAATATTGGGCTAAACGCACTAAACCGAACATGCAACTGAAAGATCACTTGCATAACAAACAACATGGAAAAACTGACACAAATGGAGTGAGAGGGTGACAAGTAGAGAATCCAACAATTGGGGGTTTTATGTGTGTGTGTACCTCTCTAGCTCGTTGATCTTGTGATCCTTGTCGTTCTTCTCATTCTCCATTTCTCTGAGGATTTCCAGGAGCCGGTCCACCTCTGTTTGTGCCTTCCCAGCATCCTCCTTGTAGCGCGCCACCTCCTGCTCGAGTGTGGCAATGCGCTCCGATAGTCCTGCATTTACCTGAGCCTCAACCGCAACTGACTGAGCCTGAAAACAGACCAAAGTTGAGTTTCAGGGGGCAATAATAACAAGTATATATATATGCAAATATTTGAAAACATTCAACCACATTGGATTAGGAGTAAATAGGCCTTAAACCTCAAATTCTCAAACCAGTTTTAAAATGTCCTCCACTGTATCTTTTCACAAACTTTGGGTTTAAGATGGTTCTGTGCAGTGATTGGACAAGAAGCCTAGATGCTGATCTGACTTCAGCTCTAGTTGAGTAGAGACAAGCTATCAGCGGTCAAGCATGGCCTCAGAGTGCAGACACTGTCACCGTTACATGTGTGTCTGTGTGTCGTTTTGAGGTCTAAGACACCCAACTCACACCTGGAGGCTCTGTGTAAGGTCCCCCATTACATCACAACAGGATACGACCTCATTAAAGTGTGTGTGTGCACATGGAAACACAATCATGCTGAAGTCATCAAAATAATTAGTGACATTACGGCCATCTAAAGTGCCGGGTCAAGGGCCTCATCTAATGAAAAGTAAATCAATTCACTTCCCCCTGACAATTTAAAGGAGTCAGCGGTAATGTTTCTTTCATAAAAGTCCTCTAAAAGGACACAGGTGTCTTCCTGCTGCAAAAAAAAACCCTGTGAAAACACAAAAACAGTGCAGGCTTTGCAAGGCGAGTCATTCACACCATGACTACATGCATGTGTGCACGGACCAAGTCTGAATGCAGAAGACATTTAAAGATAGCTCAGATGTATCCAGAATATGTTTATATAACCACCAGGCACAAAAATAAACCAAATTTAAGTAAATCCTTACTGTGACATGCTGGTTAAAAATACAGCAAAGTGTCTGGCCTCAGAGGTCTCTTTAGACTGGCACTGGCTGAAAGAGGACTGTTCTGGTTTATTGAGGATAATATTTGAAGGTGACGTTTAGGCCCCGCTAATTAGCTTTATTAAAGTCTCGACCTGAGGTTGAGTCAGGTTTCCACTCTGACCGCCAAGAGCTTGTCATGTGTGGACGGACCGGTTGCTGCACACAAGAGCTTTTACAGTGTGTGTAAAAGGGCAAGTCTGGCACAGAAATTAGAGTTTGTATACGAAACACGATACAGACACCGTAATGTACAATTAGCATCAGAGAAAGTGTCAGGAAAGAGGGCGGAGCAAAATAAATCTGTAATTACAAGGCATGCACATGAATAGGGTCTGCAACTATTAAATGATGTATATGATGTAATCATTTATTTTTATATGTACAGAAATATAAAACTACAAATTAAATACAATTTGATCCGTTTATTTTCATTTTTCTGTAAATGGAGGTTTACAATTTTTCCAAACCAGTTTTTAAAATTATATTAGTAACTGGTTTGGAAAGAATGCTTATGAATACAGTTTAAGACCAAAAAGGAAAAACAAACTGTGACTTTAAATTCCTAGAAAATAAATGTAATAAAATAATTAAAAGTAATACTATTAAAAAAATAAATAAAAAAATACTAGTAGCTGCTAATTTCGGACCAAATTCTGGTTTGAAGTGATTGATAGACCTATATTTTCCCATAAATGGAAGGGAAATTGTTTTATCTTTGTCTACCTAAAGTAACTGGAAATGGTAAAGTTTGCTTTACCAAATATGACAATAGATGATTTACTTGTAGATTATTTCAAAACGTTGACTTTGCTGCATGATTTTAATTGTTAAACAGAATTTTGTTCTCGGATATATCAAAAAATGTGATGAATATTGATGTTTTTAAAATGTTTCTGCTTTTCATGCAAGGCTAATTTAGATTAACAAGATATTATCAATATCAATATGTTCATATTATCAATATGTAAGATAACAGTTTATATAGAATTGCGAAACATGATATTTTAGGTTCTAATGCTGAAGTCCAAATCAAAGTATACTTGATAAGTTAGAATGTGGCACATGACTATTCATCTGATCACATGAGAAAAGCATGTGTTCAGGACCACAGACAAACACGTTCACAATACGGACACCGCTGTGTCCTTTTGGAGAAACAGAGAAATTGACAAAAACAGTCACAGCGAGACAGACAGACTGGGCAGGAAATAACTATCATTTGTATAGTTATTAGTGGGCTGTTAGGGACACTGCGTCTGCTTGTAAACTCTGTGCAGTGTGTTGGTATTGGAACTCCAGAGCGGTCCAGCTCCATCTTTCAGAGGAACAGCCGGTGTCCCAGCGCAAAAAAAACGGTGGGATCGTGAGGAAATGCGGTTTAATAATGTTGTTTGATGATGTGTTTGTGCTTGTGCCTGTTTGGCTGGGAAAAATAACATGAGCGAGCTGTGGGAAAACAGCACACATTTGCAGTGGTTTTTATGCATTTTACGACGACTTTCTTGACCTATAAATGTTCCTGTGAGAAAACATCTCGTAACTCGAACGATATGAAAATGCATGTGTGTGCCAGCAGGGGATATAAAAGAGGTTTGATGTGCCTCCATATGAAGTAGTTGAGGAGAAGTGCAGTTGGGGGACTCTTGGCTGGTTTGTGTAATGTACACTGTTGGATGTCTCTGGTGGCATGTCTGTTCTCATTTCACGAGTCTCGCTGACAGCTTAATCCATGTAAACTCCCTGCGGTCACGCAGGGACAAGCCCGAGTCCTCCCCGCCCCCTTTCTGTCTCATCCAAATCTCGGCAGAGGCCCACGAGCTGTGAGCGGGGTTTCACTTTGCACTGCTTTTATATGAGACCCTGTGCGAACACAGACGCGCACACACTGCCCAGAGAGTTCATTACTCTTGGAACGGACGAATCGGGACCACAGATCGTTCTCAGTGAAGCCACCGCGAAGAGCATATGCTGTGATCGAAGGTGATCGCTTCATATGAGTGATCAA
>JAQIUQ010003399.1:0-159191 GCA_030378365.1 Hybognathus amarus
CGCCATGGTCCCCATGGCGCCCGCCTTGCTCCCTTTTTCAGTGTGCGCCTCGGGCGGGGCGCCATGGTCCCCATGGCGCCCGCCCTTGCTCCCCTTTCAGTGTGGCCTCGGGGCGGGCGCCGTGGTTCCCATGGCGCCCGCCCTTGCTCCCCTTTCAGTGTGGCCTCGGGCGGGCGCCATGGTCCCCATGGCGCCCGCCCTTGCTCCCCTTTCAGTGTGGCCTTGGCGGGCGCCATGGTCCCCATGGCGCCCGCCCTTGCTCCCCTTTCAGTGTGGCCTCGGGCGGGGCGCCATGGTGCCCCATGGCGCCCGCCCTTGCTCCCCTTTTCAGTGTGGCCTCGGGCGGGGCGCCATGGTCCCCAGTGGCGCCCGCCCTTGCTCCCCTTTCAGTGTGGCCTCGGGCGCGGCGCCATGGTCCCCATGGCGCCCGCCCTTGCTCCCCTTTCAGTGTGGCCTCGGGCGGGCGCCATGGTCCCCATGGCGCCCGCCCTTGCTCCCCTTTCAGTGTGGCCTCGGGCAGGGCGCCATGGTCTCCATGGCGCCCGCCCTTGCTCCCCTTTCAGTGTGGCCTCGGGCGGGCGCCATGGTCCCCATGGCGCCCGCCCTTGCTCCCCTTTCAGTGTGGCCTCGGCGGGCGCCATGGTCCCCATGGCGCCCGCCCTTGCTCCCCTTTCAGTGTGGCCTCGCGGCGGGCGCCATGGTCCCCATGGCGCCCGCCCCTTGCTCCCCTTTCAGTGTGGCCTCGGGCGGGCGCCATGGTCCCCATGGCGCCCGCCCTTGCTCCCCTTTCAGTGTGGCCTCGGGCGGGCGCCATGGTCCCCATGGCGCCCGCCCTTGCTCCCCTTTCAGTGTGGCCTCGGCGGGCGCCATGGTCCCCATGGCGCCCGCCCTTGCTCCCCTTTCAGTGTGGCCTCGGGCGGGCGCCATGGTCCCCATGGCGCCCGCCCTTGCTCCCCTTTCAGTGTGGCCTCGGCGGGCGCCATGGTCCCCATGGCGCCCGCCCTTGCTCCCCTTTCAGTGTGGCCTCGGGCGGGCGCCATGGTCCCCATGGCGCCGCCCTTGCTCCCCTTTCAGTGTGGCCTCGGGCGGGGCGCCATGGTCCCCATGGCGCCCGCCCTTGCTCCCCTTTCAGTGTGGCCTCGGGCGGGCGCCATGGTCCCCATGGCGCCCGCCCTTGCTCCCCTTTCAGTGTGGCCTCGGGCGGGCGCCATGGTCCCCATGGCGCCCGCCCTTGCTCCCCTTTCAGTGTGGCCTCGGGCGGGCGCCATGGTCCCCATGGCGCCCGCCCTTGCTCCCCTTTCAGTGTGGCCTCGGGCGGGCGCCATGGTCCCCATGGCGCCCGCCCTTGCTCCCCTTTCAGTGTGGCCTCGGGCGGGCGCCATGGTCCCCATGGCGCCCGCCCTTGCTCCCCTTTCAGTGTGGCCTCGGGCGGGCGCCATGGTCCCCATGGCGCCCGCCCTTGCTCCCCTTTCAGTGTGGCCTCGCGGCGGGCGCCATGGTCCCCATGGCGCCCGCCCTTGCTCCCCTTTCAGTGTGGCCTCGGGCGGGCGCCATGGTCCCCATGGCGCCCGCCCTTGCTCCCCTTTCAGTGTGGCCTCGGGCGGGCGCCATGGTCCCCATGGCGCCCGCCCTTGCTCCCCTTTCAGTGTGGCCTCGGGCGGGCGCCATGGTCCCCGAAATGGAAATCGGAGATATACATCTTGTTCGGCTTGAGCCAGGGATCGCAGTGATGCGAAAATCGTGATTCTAGCTCAAACGGTCTAGGAGTTATGCGCAATTTAGTACTTTTCGATTTTTTTTACTTTTAGCCATGCCCCCCCCAGGGGGCCATGTGGAGGAGTGGGAGGAGTTGGATCTGGATCCGGCTCCTCCCATGTGGAGGAGTGGGAGGAGTTGGATCTGGATCCGACTCCTCCCATGTGGAGGAGTGGGAGGAGTTGGATCTGGATCCGACTCCTCCCATGTGGAATTCATGTTCTGCACACCACTTTACCATGAAAGCTTGTTTCTTTTTTCTTGAAAATGAAAAAAAAATGTAAGCCCTCCAGTCTGCTTCTGTTTTAAAGTCCCTGTAAAGTCAAAATTAACTATGTGTTCTGGGTTTGTCACACCACAGAAAAATGTGTTATTAGCCACCCAGCCAAATTTGAATGATAAAAAAAGCCGACAAGTACATAAAATAAGCTATCAAAATCTTGAAAAAATTAGCAGTTACCTCTGTTCTCAAATGCTGTGGGCGTGTCCGCTGGCTGTGTGGAAGCCACGCCCACTCGCGTGAAAGCTGTTGACGGTGATATTAGCTGATACCAGAGCCCTGTTTAACGGTCTAATTGCACTTTTCAGTACTTCACAGTTGTCAGGCTTTGTAATATGTTTTAGCAATACATATATAATATTTATAATGTGTTTAGAACTTTTTTGTAGAATTGCCTTTATAGGGACTTTAAGTCTTATCTCTCTGATTCAGATACATCATTTTTATTTCATATGGGCCATTCTACGGAAATGTTCATTTTTCTGTCCCTAGCCTTTTACAGAAATACTTTAAAAATATTTTTTAGGCTTACAAGTTCTTTATATTTTAAAATGAAAATAATTGAATTGCCAATTGGAATATACATTTTAAGTGTCAAATGAGTTTAAAATCATTCAAAATTACAATGAAAATTCTGAAACTATGTTTCTCTCTGTCGACTATTTTAATATATTTTTCTTTGTGTTAGTCTCCTCCTGTTATGTCTTTCTGCAATAAAATAAATAAATAAAAAAGCTTGTTTCTTTTTTCATTAATGCAAGAAACACAATAACAATAAGGCAAAATCAAAGGGCAAAATCACATAAAATCCCTCAAAAAAACGAACAGAGCACAACTCTGTAAGAATGAAGCAAATTAATTACAAGAAAAAAGACAGAAAACGATGATATAAAAAGTCAAAATTATGACATGGAAGATTCAAAATTATGAAATGAAAACAAATACGCTGCCATGCCATGTGGAGGAGTGGCACTTTCGTGTTGCCTTGTGTGCTGCCATGGTCCACTGGGGACCAATGGATGGTAAAGAGGTTCGCCTTGTGCGCTGAAAGGTGCCACTTTCGTCACTAGCTTTTGTTACTGAATGTGATTTCTTTTTTTTTTTTTTATGTGATGGTCGGAAGTACGAAGTCCGTCTGTCTGTCCGGACTTAGCTGGAGGACACTAAAAAGCTGAAGAGAACTGTGGTGACAGTCAGGGGGATGGCTGGCAGGGGGATTTTGGAGTGGCAGTGATTTGCAGCTGGTAATGGATGGTAAAGAGGTTCAATTGAGTAAGATAGTGGCCTATCTTAAAAAGCATTTAACAAATGAACGTGAACTAGTTCATTTTTAGATACGTGAACTTAGTTCCTTTAAAAAAAAAAACTGAACATGAACTAGTTCATTATCATCTGTGTGAACTGAACTTCGAGCTAGTTCTTTTTAAGGATGAACTGGCACAACACTGCTTACAATTGCTATATATGTCAGAGGTCGCACACCTCTGGAGCAACTAGGGGTTAAGTGTCTTGATCAGGGACACATTGGTGTCTCACAGTGGATTCGAACCCGGGTCTCTCATACCAAAGGCATGTGTCTTATCCACTGTGCCAGTATTTTATATGCTTTTTAAGCACTTAAAACTGCAGTTTTTTTCTTTTAAACATCAACATCTCATACATTCCCTACTCATGGGATAGAAGTGTCCATCATATGCGCACTTGATAGTCTCTGCAGAATTAGTAGGTCATCCGGGTACTTTTTGCCTACTCTTTTATGAGTACTGTGAATTCAGAGATACTTCTTCTGTCACTCTTTTTCACCTTCTATATAGCAGAGAAGCAGATGCAGACAAATTGCTTTTAGATGAAGCCATGGAGTTTTTTTTTTTTTTCTTGCCAGTCACCAGTTCATTTTGGGCTTTGAGGGTTGATGTTATGTAAAGCTGCTTGAAACAATGTGCATACAAATTACAATGTATTGTTACATCATGCTCAAAACTGGATGGTAAGCCCGACTCGTAAAAAAAAGTTTTATTCATAAAAAAAAAGTCAAAAGGTCATGTATTGCCACACATTTAGCTGGACAAGAAAGTTCACTACTAAATATACTGTCAAACTTAGAACCAGAAACCTAAATTGATCAGTCCCACAAAAGCATAACAAATCCCACAGCATGTATCATCCTCAGTGATCTTTCATCTGGTCGTCCTCCTCCAGTCTGCGTATCTCTCCCTTCAGGAAGTTGATGTTTTCTCTGGAGGCTTTCAGTCGCTCCTTCAGCTCTACGATCTCCAGGCCAGTCTTCTTCTTCTTCGTCTTCTATTCTGAGGGGTTAGGGGAAAGTTAGGATTTGCCTCCCTTAGAATTAGCCTGATAACTCGCAATTCTGACTTTATATCTCGCAATTATAACACGCGAATCGTGTGATAAAATGTCGCATTTATTCTTTTTTTTTTTCAGTGGCGGAAACAAGCTTCCATAAATTAGCCTACTGGCTCTCATAATAGAAGTAAAAAAAAAAAAAAAACGTTTTTTATGTATAAAATAAAATACTATACTATATAATATAGGCTACTATATAACATATTTTTTTTCAAAATGCTGTTTAAATATGTAGCCTACCCGATTCTAAGGTAAATTAAAATGCAGCCTGAGCCTTATTAATGAGTAAAACGCTCGGATGTTAAGCGCACCATTTACGCGTGGCTGGGAGCAGGGGTAGATTTCTTGCGTACCAAGTAACATTTGGAAAATACGAACATTTTAATGAATCCGAAAATTTACGCCAGAACCACTTTACACACGGTTTACACAAAAATTCGTTCTGCTCGTGTTTCATGAATGAGACCCAATGAGGGCACCTGGAACTCTTGCACTCCAGTTCACAACACCTAATTTAGATAAAATACAGAACAAACAATATTGAATCATTTTGAAGAATGGCATTATCAGTACAGAGTCATACAAGGAATTTCTTTTTTATACATGTTAAACATGATATAGGAAAATGTTAGACAAGATACACTTGAGTGTTATTGGCTTTGTCTGTAGTACCTAAGTACCTAAGAGACTTAATTGTTTATGAAGAAAATACACTCTAAATAAAAACTTTAATTTGGCTTGAGCAAGCCAATCCTAAAAGTTTTGAGGGCAATATAGTTTATCAAGGAGGAGAGGCTACGCAAAGGTCCTAAAGATGGCGGCCACAACAAAAAAGTCTGCGCGAGTCAGTTGACTTTTAAACATTTTGAGCTCGCGCTTATTATAAAATTGACCGTTACAAACTAAACTGCTCGCGTCGCCTCACCGTCCGTGTACACGACGACTCGTTCGCTTTACAATACAAACTACTTTCTCATAAAAAAGAAGGTAAGAAATTATTTTAAACTAACGTTACAATATTAGAAGACATTCGACGAATACGTTAACTTTTCTGTCCCGTGACCCATATTAAAACATTTAAAGTAACTTTTGTTGTGAGAGCAATATCTTCTAACACAACATTTAACGTTAACTTACTGCGAAACATAGTTAACGTTAGCTAGACAGTTTAAACATTCAGTTTAATTCATCGATAGCCTAACGTTACTCCTCACAACTTTTTAGGCTGAACGAATCTCTGTTCACACTATTCCGGGTAACGTTATGGTTTGTATTAACGTTATACTATTATAATTATTTGTTTATAATTTGATCTGAGAAATGTGCTCTTTTTATCTCTTTAGTGTAAAGCAGTAACGCTATGTATCCAGCTGATGGAAGTAAAAACACTCCGTTTGCAGAAGATGCTCAGGTAAAGTTAACTGAATTCTAACGTTAACGTTACAACCAAAGAAGGTAACAAGTCACTTCTCCTTGCTACAACTTAAAATTCACCGTCTTCCATATCTTAGGGGATTTTAGTTTAAATTAAAAGGTAATTTTGTAACCAAAATGTAGGGTTTGTCCTAGATGACGCACTATACACTTACAACTTATATGCACTGTGTGTACTCAACTGTGTAATGTTAGTGTATGAATGTTATAAGGTTGTGTCATTTAACATCGGAGTCTTTCTTTAGCAGTGTTGGTGGTTCCAGAAGTAAGTTAACGTTAACTTTAAGATGTATTTGGCCATTCTTTTTCCCTCATAAGGATTTGTAAAAAGTCTTAGGTAAAAAGTTATATGCCATGAACCAAGTCAGTCAGCTATGGGGTGAATCATAACATTACAAACTTTGATTTAAAGCAAAAACTTCTGAAAAAAATGACACAGGAACAAGACTGTACTTAATATAATAGATTTATTGAACAAAGGAACTACAATCCCAAGTAGCATTGTGTACAGCAGTGGTTCCCAAAAGATTCTAAACCTCACAGATTACTCTAAGTATTCATCACAAGATCACCATAAGGTCCTTCTTGTAGGCTATATGTAATATACGTCATATATACATATGTCAAGTAGAATTCAGGGGATTCAGAAAAGTTTTTAAGGAATAGTTAATAAAAAAAAAGTTTTCTGATGATTTATGTTTTAATAATCAAAACCCTATTTCTACTCAGGCATCATCAGTAATTTTTAAAATTGAAAGCCCTGAAGGGGATCTTCCAGACACGTCTACCAGTACACATCTGAGTGACCGTCTAGCAGGTGAAGATGACGCCGAGGCATCCTCACAAAATCTTTTCAACAACACCAATGCAGGCCCTTTCAGTGAGGCATTTCAAAGGCATTTCCCATGCACAATGGCCCCAAAACCTATTTAGACACTTTTGGACACACTCTTTAGTTTCACTTTAAAATGAATGAATGCCATTGCATTATATAAAATATCAGACCAAATGGCAATTCCCAAACAATCAACTTAACTTTTCTGAGCCATTTTCTTGTAATGTTTAACAACCAGAAATTTTTCAAATGCTTTTTGCAATTTTAAATCTATTTTATTATTTAAAACTCAGCAAACCTTTTTTTTGTGAAATGTTTTTAAAATGTGCTTGTGCTGTCTTTCTTTAAAAAAACAAAAAAACAAAAAAAAAAAAACGTTTTAAGGCCACTAGGTGGATTCTTAAACATTATTGTACAATCAAAAGTATGTGAATGCATAGCCTTGTCCTCATGTGACCTTTCTTTGTTTTATTATTCTGAAGTGTCAATCAACCAGAGTGGCAGTGTCCAATTTATCCCCTGCCATCAGAGAAATGAAACCTTCACTTCATGGCCTAGGTCTCCCATAATGCAGTTTGCTGTCCTCCCCAGCAATGGCACCTACCTTGTATCTGAAAAAAAGGGCCAAGGTAATGATGTAATTTATTTCATTCATTTGGATTATACTCTCATTTTGTTATGATACCCTATAGACAAAACTAAGTTTTATGGAAGTGAATGGCACCTTAGATTTTGAAGTCCAAAAGAGCGCATCCATCCCTCCATCTTAAAAGTATCCAAACAGCTCAAATGTATTAATAAAGGGTCAGACGCACTCGGGCTAGAGGTCACTCTTCTGTCCGAACTGGACTCGCATACGGCCGTTACCAGAAGCCAGTGATTATAGTTTATAAAGTTCTAAATAAGGATATTTTTCACTTTCTTCAGAAGGCCTTCATTAACCCCATGGAGAATTATGGATTATTTTTATGATGCTTTTTGGAGCTTCAAATACTCGGGGTCTATTCACTCCTATTATAAAGCTTGGGTAATTCTTATGAGAACATAGTGAGAATGATACCTTTTTTTACCATTAATATTATTTTTGTTTTCCTTTGACATTGACATTCTTTCCATAAAAATTAAGTAACGAGAACAGTTTTGCAAAAAAAAAATCGTAGTTTTCCTCAAAATAGGTTTCATTATTTTTTATATTCAGTTTAGACGTTTGGAGTTATTAATATTTTTAATGTTTTAGAAAGAAGCCTCTTGCTTCTTAAGAAAGATGATCTTGAAATAAAATATCAAAGCTGATATTTAAGCAGCCATTCCTCCAGTTTTCAGTGTCACGTGATCCTTCAAAAATCATTTTATGCTGATTTTTCTTTTGTAACAGTTTAAAAGTCTTCTGTGTTGCCTTTGATCAATTTCATGCGTCCTTTCACAACATCTTAATGCCCCAGCAATTTGTATGGTATTGTAATCCTTTCTTTTTATTTTTGGGTATAATATAATCCGTATGTTCCTGACAAGTTTCATGCAAATCACAGCTAACAAAGACCTTTTTGTGCATAAATTCATGTCAGCACTGCTTGCTTGAAATGGAAAGCAGGCTTTCCAAAACAATTTCACATGACATTGTACACAACACATCTTATTTCTGTTGAAACCATAATAGAAAACAAAATCTAGAGACAGTCTTATACATAAAAAACTGCCTTTGCTTCTATAGTCTGCTTTAGTCCGGTTCACTGTCTGATGTGTGACGACAGACGGGGGTGGGGGAAGGAAGGGCTGGCTCTGCTAGCCACTGCGTTACTGACATCAGGAGGCCAATGATGTCATAGTGATGTCAATGGCCCTGACAGTGACTGCACACTTAGCTTGTGGTTTGGGCATCATTGCATGCTGACAGCTGAGAGAGACAGACTTGCTTTCAGCTCACTATATGGCTGTGACTGGAGATGAGAGAGAATCAGGTATGTTGGCTGTTTCTTGTGGTTATTTTGCTCACATTTAACAATACATTTAAAGATTGCATTTAACATACCTCCGTTTATTTTGGTTGTTTATCCTCTGGATTTGGTTGGGTAATTTTAAATTTGATTTGACAATGTTCAGAAAATATGAACAGACAATCAATATTTCAAATGCTCAAACAAAACTTTTTTGGTAGAGACACACAGAGATGGTACTAAGAAAATGATGTACGATTTTCTTGGGTATCGAATCTGTTTTCTTATTGTATTCTTGCTATGGGTCATCTCTACAGCATGCAACAGGCTAAAAATTCAATTTTCAAATAAGTGATTTTATTGCTCCCTGTTGAGTCCCTCTGTTACCCTTGTTTCTTTCAGCACCTCTGTTGCTCTCTCTCTCTGAAACGCATGAATGCGCTGCCCACTCACAGTGCAGCTGACGTCATCTTGTTTCCTGGAATTGAACACCAGCAGGGAAATGTAAATGCTGAACAGAAAATAAGATGTACATTGACGTCAGTTCAGAGTCATGCTGCGAATACAAGCAGCTCCTTTTGCGAGAGCAAGACTTCTAAATTAATCATCTTTTAGACTGTGCCACAGTCTCCAAGGAGACAAGAAGTAGAGACGTAAAGATATGTTGTTTCTTTTTCTTTTTTAATTGTTCATTCAATTCAAATTTCTTTGTATAGCGCGTTTCACAATACATATTGTTTTATAGCAGCTTTACAGAAAGTGCATTTCAGAAATGTACATACTTTGTAAAGTTATTTCATTAGTTTCAGTGATGAGAGATCAAAAAGTAAGAACTTTTAATCATGCATTGCAAGTCTCCCATGTGACCTGCTGCTTGGTGTAATATGTGACTGTGACCACATAGTTTTGTGGCTTCTGGTGGAAATTAATTCACTCTGCTTTCAAAAGAGCAGGATGGGTGCATATTGCAATCTGCACAGATATGTAGGAGCATTTATTGGTGTGAAATCCAGTTTATAACCTCACCATGAGTAGATCTGTTTACAGTCTAACACTGTGACATACTCAGCGGCAACACAATGTGTTTGTGGATCTCTAGTGGGTATTAATTCAATGCCTGTGGACCTTTGATTCTGTTGCTCCTCAGACCTGTTTAGTAGCATGGTGATATTCATGGACTCATGCTATCAGACTCTATTGTAGAAATTCTCAATACGAATACAACCTACTAAATCTGACTTCTTCACCACGGACAATTTAAACAACTTTCATTTGTTAATAATAATATCTCAAGGTAATTCCCTGAATACTTACAATCCAATCCAATCCAATACTTCCCTGAAGGATGGTGGCGGCATCTTTAGCATCTATACACTCCGTCCTTCTCAGGTGTACGCTGGTCCGACACATGATCATTTAATACTCTATATTAATAGCTCTATAATCTTTTAGAATATACCTGACACGACTTCCAAGTTGCTCTTTGCAGGAATGAAGTTTAATTCACAGTCAGATCACTGGTCACAACAGCCAAGTGAGTCTCCTATATAGAAAGATACGTACATTTAAATCATACAGTTGAGTAAAAATCAATGTCACTCAAGTCTTCTTCACTGTGATTTGTTACAGTAATTGGTTTGTAATGATCTAAGATAATCAAATGACTGTTAGTTTTACTATGTTAAGCACTTTTTGGGTAAGTACTGTATATATGGTCTTTAACCTGAGCGTCCATCCGTCTGCATTCCTCTGTACATTTATTGTTGGAAATACCCATTACATAAAATATTTCTAACACAACTCCATGTCAGTACAATCTTTTATAATCTGTAAATTTAAATGATAATAAGATATATAAATTATATCTATTTATGCTTAAAGTTATGCATATAAGAATATGGAGATGTGTTTCCCTTATTCGTTCTATTTTAAATTTGACGAATGACAAATATATTCAATTTCAAATTAACCACTGATTGTTTTATCATGGAGATTAGCAATTGCAACTCTCTCAACCACAATGATGTCTAAATGTCACCACTGGTGCGCTTGTAGAGTTTGTCTTGATAATATCCACCCTCTAGCTGTCATGGGCAAAAAGTCATTAATCTCTGCTCGACCTAATTGACATGTTTGTTGCAAACCATCAGGGGTCCCACTCATCCTGGAAAACCTTGAATTTTATAATTTCATGTAAGAGGAAACTTACCTAGAATAAATTTCCTGGAAATTAATTAGTTGTTTATGTTGAAAGTTTAACTTTACTTAAGTGTATTTTCAGATTTATGTATTTTTGGATTGCATACACAGTGCTTTTGTACAAAAACAATAACTCACTCATTATCTTGGTTATAAAGTGGGCACAAAAAAGCTTTAGAACACTTCTTTTTGTGACATATTTTGTTTCAAATCTTGAATTAAAATGGTTTACTAATGTTTAATATTTTGCCTAATATGCACGTGTTCATAGTGTCCAAATACTCTCTGAGACCTCTGTATATAACCAGAATAGCAGTAATGCCCAGCACAGCCATAACAATAACCACAACAATGTACTGTTATTGCTTAAATCAACAATAAAGGTGACCTGGGACCAATGTGAGAGATATTTTGGGTCATATGTTGTATATAGTTTTATTCATTTGTAAAGAAAACATACGGTTTTATTGATTATTATAAATATTTAAAAATATTATTTTGGTATTTGTGTGGTTAATAAAAATAGCCAGCAAATAAAAATATTCTTGTTTTTGATGACATGTCCATTAAATGTTTTCTAATAAAAATCTGTTCCTCTATAAACGGATGTGTGTGTGTTTTTACAGCCACTCCTGGAGGTATGTCTGCATATGAGGATTCCTTTTCGGTGTCTGGCTTTCCCAGGTGAATGACAGCCCTCAGCAGCTGGTTGAGGACGCATCACTCAAAGAGGGAAGATCTACTCTATGAAAAACAGGTAATGCCTAGGCATCCTTTCCCATTCCAGGAGAACCACTGTTTTCTTAGCATGAAATCATTATATCAGCCTATTTATTTTGGATGATTTTAGTAGCAGCTTGTCTGTCTTGGTGTCTTGGTTGGACTTTCCATCAGCTCTTTCTGCATCTGAGGCCTCACAAGTTCTTCTGTTGCCCCCATTGGCCTGCTTTCAGCTTTCATACTTGTTTCAGCTTGGGTTCTGATGTCTCAGTGTGTGGAGCATGTGCTAAAGGCCTCTGTTGTTTAATGGCAATGCATTTAATGGAATCATTTGCGTTGCACATGCACATATTGTATACAAGTACTCACAACTCAAGCTTTCCCGGTTTGGACTTAATTTGCGTTTCCATGCTTGCCACGATGATCCTGCATTTCTGACTTGCATGAAGTGGGACCTGTAAACTAAATGTAAGATTTACAGGATTCATGCTCACAGAGCCTCTCTGTTGTTGCTTCCAGGGAAGCTGCCCGGGAATGCCGGCGGAAGAAGAAGAATATGTCAAATGTTGAGAACCGAGTTGCCGTGCTTGAAAAACAAAACAAGATGCTCATTGAAGAACTCAAGGCTCTTAAAGACCTATACTGTCACAAAACCGAATAACAAGCCGAACACTAAAGATGATGTCGCTTCACAGAGCTGCAACAAATTGGCAAACGTGCTTTTCACACAGTGTCTAGACACTGCTCGTAATATTCGATAAGATGACAGCTGCATGGTTGTGTTGTCCCGCTGCGAAAGATGGTGACGTGTGCATGTGTTTGCTGGAGGCTCCAGAGACAGTGTGTTGCCCGTGTTGCTTGTGCTTTTTGCAGGACGGCGGCCAAAGACTACAGACGCAGGCAAAAGGAATATGTGAAGAGCTTAGAGTCACGCATCGCCATGATGGGAGAACCAGAATCAGAAAATGATGGAAGAGCTGGACAGTCTAAAGGAATTATACTTTGGGAAGTTCCATTCATCTAAGTTCGATTCGGTTCCTGTTTTAATGTATAATATTGTTGTCATATGTGTGTTTTCTATCTTTTGTGAAAATTGAACAGCAGACCAGCACTGCCTATGCTCATTAGGCTTTTGAAAAACTATATTGATATTATAAATTATATATTTCAAATGTTTCAAGTTTGACTACTATCTACTTTAAGATACATTTTTTTCATTCACAAATACACCAGTTCCAAAATGATTATAGCTAGTGTATACTTGCTGTAATAAATGTAATAAAAATAGATATGTTGCTTAGATGAACCAATGAGTTTTTGGGTTTATTGCTGCTAATGGCATTTTAATAAAGTTCAGTCACTTTTAAAACAATTTAACTAAATAAACCAAATACTTAAGAATGTGAAACAGAAAAAGTGATAGAACTTTGAGTTTATTAAAATATACAATATAAAAAAATTAATTATTCATATTTTATATAAAATATATATTTTCAAAACCTGGGCGGCTTAAAACTGCCAAAAAATCTGAATAAGTTGTGTTTCAAATTTTAGGTTGATATCTCAAAAAATGAGCTTTCAGTGAGATTTTGTTTTGACGCAGTACCAAACTTTTTTACTAGATGACAACCAGACTCCATTACTGCCCATATAAGGGCGCCTTTATATATATATAAAATAATTATAATTAATTATAATTATAAAATAATTGAATTGAGGCTATCTTTTGAACTCTTGGCATGAAAACACCGGTTTCTACCCTTCTTTCATGATTTTTCATGTTCATCACAATTTCAAAATAAAGGTCTTAACATGCCTTAGAGTATGTAAATATTATTGTTGCAAATTGATAAATTATGGCTCCTCTGTAATATATTTTGAAAATCACCATATGAAAACTAGAGATTCTAAGCTTTCAAATGATATATAGTTTGTCAAGATTAGTTTAGGTTTAGTATAGGATACTGTTTTAAAAATTAATGGATTCTGGGCCCACTGGTGGGCCCGTGACACTTGGGTTAAAACGATTAAAGATTTTTAGTGGCACAGTCCTTCAGAGTTAGTTTCCATAGAGACTATCCTGTAACAATTTTTCCCCCAATACTGAATTACTTTTAAATGCTCTCTGTATCTCCTGCTTGCTTTCAAGATATTTTTGCAATAATGTCAAATTAGTTGTAACTGCCTGAAGTCACATATCTTCTACCAACTGCTCACGGTCCAATTTGATTTCCTTTGTGGAGACACTCCCATTGACGGGTTTGCTACTCTACCGCGCATGCGCAGTATTGCCAGCAGGGCGGATCAACGGTCCCAGTCCCACTCCCTCAAGTCCGGATCAAAACAGTCGCTTACATTAGGGTCTGGGGCTCGGTTGTTCTACTAAATATTTATAACAGCCAGCCTCACATCGTCGAGGAGGTTGAGACACAAGGAAAGAGAAACTAGACTTTACCAAAAACTATTAAATCTGTTACACAGTCAGATACCAACAACCCCGAGGTAAGTTTAGCTATTCAGGCTATTTTCATGGCTCAAAATTGAGATCCTCACGAGTATTGTAGTGAACGCAATTATTTCCGTAGCAACATGAGTATTGCACAACGTAAGATGAGACGTCATTGTAAACATAAATGTGTCTCTAGCTGATCCATATCTATACCGTATGTGGCAAAATCAAAACGGCTTTAGTGTAACGTTACATTAACGTTATTTAGTTTAATATTGATAGATCAGGAACGTTAGCGCAGTAAGTTAACAGTTACACTTTTTTATTATTATTATCTGGCACCTTTTTATTTATTCATGCTCTAATTTTATTCTAGTTTTAGTTATTTTAAATCAATGATGTATTTTTACATGAAGATAATCAAACTTTAGTTTATTTAGTAGCGCAGTCAACATCACTTCATTAAAATCAGCTTTGTTTTTAATATTTTATTTCAGTTAATTTCAAGTAACAATGCCTAAAGCTATTTGTGGGAAGTACCTTCAGTTCATTTAGGATAGTACATAGCATGGTATAATGTTAACTATTTAGTGTAAGAAAACATGGTATATTGCCATCTTGTACCCTACTGTAGTTTACTGTAAGGATAAATATATTTTATCAGTCGTGGACATCAACGATCTGTGGTGAGATCTGACATGAGATGACTGATTGCTCTGATATTAAGTCAAATTTTCCATTCAAGAGCCCCCATTTTTCCTCTCATGCTTAAAGGGATAGTTAACTTTATATTATAGATATATTGTGATATTTGGTTACAATAAGTTGAGTTATGTCATGTGTGACTAGTAATGTTAGAGTGCAAATGAGATGTTATGCCCTCAATCGAAGTATGCTATGACTTTAATTAAGAGAGCATGCAAACCACCACTATCATTTCAAATTAAACATCTATTTACAATTAAAAAACAACAGCAACACTGAATGCATCTTTTATTTAGGGCCCTATGATTTCTGCGATCATGGAATTCGGAATTGGCAAATTAACGCAGAATCTAGTGTTAACGCGAAAACTTTAACTTTAAAAGCATACTCTTTTTACGACTAAAATAACAGTCAAGATTAAATAAATTCCTAAAAATTAAAATGGAAAAAACGGAATTCGGGGAAAAATAAAACGGATTTCATAGGGCCCTATTTATTGATTCTAAACTATATTCACATTGTCATTATTTTGCTACAGAACCAGTTGGATTATAAAAGAATGTGTTCTGACAAGTCAGATCATTAATTCAAACAAACACGTAGCAGTAGCATGGGAAACTAAAACTGCACTTGTACTCAAGCCATATTCACAAGTGTTTCAGACTCATTATCCAACCCCTGTAGATGTCTAGGTGCTAAAAACTAGCCTTAAATGATGTTTGACCTTATACATATTGCTTTTTGGCCTATTTAAGTAGTGGTTACAGAGGCAACACCGTGTAATAGAGCTCAAAGGGAAATACAGAAACCACTGGAATGTTCCTAATTTGACTATTTGCCAGTTTTGTGGCTTAAAAATCCTCTTATCACACATGCTTTCAGTTCCCATGGCACATTCATCAAGTCCTATGGCAACTCAGTGTGTGTCCAAGGTGGAGCTGACGGTCTCCTGTGAAAACCTGCTGGACTTGGATGTGGGGTCCAAATCCGACCGCTGTGTGTCCTGCTCAATGCATCTGGAAACCAGTGGTTTGAAGTCAGTCAGCTTCTTGTTTAATTGTTCAAATGTCTCTCTGTGAAAATGAATATTTAAATAGAACGTGTTTTCTGTTTCGTAGGTCGCTAGAACTGAGAAGATTAACAACTGCCTGAGCCCAAAATTTGCCAAGAAATTTGTCGTTGATTACTACTTTGAGATCGTTCAGAAACTCAAATTTGCAGTTTATGATATTGACAATAAAACCATCGATTTAAGTGATGACGACTTCCTGGGCGAGTTTCGAGTGCTCGTTGGGTCAGGTAAGACATCCAAGCATCCATTTTTTTAATTATTTTTTAACATTGTCTAATGTGTTTTTTTCAATTTCTGTACAGATTGTTTCCAGTTGCAAGCTGATGAGACTCTTTGCTGCTGAAGAACAAAAAACCTGCAGGAAAGGGAACAATTACGGTGAATGTCCATGATATTTAACATCATATTCACATCAACTGAAAGTTCACATGAATATGTAAGGAATAATTGGCGATAGACTATTGTTAAAACATATAGGGTTGGTAAGATTGGTTAGTTAGTCTCTTATGCTCACCAAGGGTGCATTTATTTGATCAAAAACACAGTAAAAACAGTAATATGTTATCACAATTTAAAACTATGTTTCTCTATTTTAATACATTTAAAAAATGTAATTTATTCCTGTGATGCAAAGCTGAATTTTCAGCATCTCACACGATCCTTCACAAATCATTCTAATATGCAGATTTTTCTACTCAAGAAACACTTTAAATGTTAATGTTGAAACCATGATACAGTTTTTCAGGATTCTTTGACTTTGATAGAATAGAAAGTTCAAAAAGAAATCAAGCCTAACGTTCAAGTTCTGGCACAGAACTATAACTAAGAACAGGACCGCAGTCCAAACTCTATATCACTTTTGATGAATTTAATGCTTCCTTATGAACACAAGTATTAATAAAAAAATGTGCTGACCTTTTGAATGGTATTTTATGGATTTGTCCTTATGATCACCATCATGTTGTAACAGCTAATATTTGATCACATTAGATCAGTGCAGAGGAAATCGAGGACAACAGAGTTGTGAATTTTGAGGTGGAGGCCAGAAAACTAGACAAAAAGGTAAGACGTGAGTTTGTGAATTCTCTTTTTACTCTTTACTTTCGATGTCTAAATGTGGGATTTGTTGCAGGATTTCCTTGGAAAATCAGACCCCGTACCTGGAATTCTACAGGCAGACAGAAACAGGCTGGCAGCTTGCTCACAGAACTGAGGTGCGTTGTGTGTTTGTATGTACATGTGCACAAACTTACAGGGGTCCTAATTATGCTTTTTTACATTTTCAACTTTCGTTAGTGTGCAATGTTGCTTTTCGAGCATGAAAATTGTCGGCGTAGTTACACTGCACAAATCCACTCCAATGACCTGAATTGTAGTCTTGAGTTTACTTCCAGGAACTCACATGGTACAAAATATTTCTCATTTAAAGAATTATTTCCAAGGCATACGCAAAAGAAAAGGAGCGAGGCCTGGTCTAAGTAGTCTGTTGAAACTGTAATTATGCTAAGAGCGTGACATTTCCAAAACACACACGCTGAAAGAGGTTGACCAATCCCACACACTGGTCGAGTCAACTAATCAGAGCACATTGAGGGACTTCATAGAGACAGCAGGGTTTCCGCGGGGTCTTAAAAAGTCTAAAATTCTGAACTTTAAATTTAAGGCCTTAAAAAGTCTTAAAAACGGCTAGATTTTCATCTGAGATCTTAAATTTGATTTAGTCAGGTCTTAAAAAATATTTTACCCTCATTCATTTGCCAAAACTCTGGCCGCAGAAAGTTATTACAAAGTAGCAAAAAAGTATTAAAGTCGTAGCCTACAAAGCAGAGCTCTAGAGCAGGGGTTCAAACCGGTTCAAACACCGCCGCTTGTGTCCTAGCATTAGCTCGTGGCTTGATACGAGGTGACTCGCCAAGAGGCCGTTCATACACCAGGTTTGCGCGCTCAAGTTCATTTAAATATAGGCGCGTCGCATCCGCAGCAAGATTGAAAAAAATCTCACCATTTAAGATTCAGAATGCCACAAACGAACCGAAGAAACAACCAATCAGCCCCTACCTTAACAACACTGAAAGCTCAGTCAACATGAAGGATCGCGGTGCACCCAAACACTACCGGTGTTTCTCTTCTCCGTGAATAAATCTTGTAGCAGACCTAACGTTACAGCAAGCGTTTCTCGGTGGTGGAAATCCATTGGCTACTAAAATGTCTTTGTTGTTGTGGAGAGCGCAGTGCATGGTTGCATCAACTAAAATCAACTATAATTGTGTTTTTACAGTATAAAATGCAAAGTACAAATTTCACCCACACACACACATATAAAATAATTTTTTCTGAATATTTTCTTATTTAAATTTTTGGTAATGCGTTGTGTAGGTCTTAAATTTCAATGTTTATGGTCTTAAAATGTCTTAAAAAGGTCTTAAATTTGACTTACTGAAACCTGCAGAAACCCTGAGACAGGAACTAAAGAGGGTTGCATTTCCCATACAGCAACGTAACTCGCTGCTTAACTACCATAGTACGATGCATCGTTTGAAGAAATAAACTAGTTTCCTGAAACCGTGTTGTCGCAATTTGTCGTTCAACCATGTTGGATAATGATGTCACGCATGTGGTGGAGTAATAACTTCTTCTAAAGCAGCACTTTGTAGTTTTTTCAACCTTTATATTTTTTTTCCAAACTAAAAAATATATATAATTCCCTAGTGTAACCATGACAGATTTTAGGAGCAATAGAAGACAATACTGTTTCCCAATTGTAGGGGAACCCCGAAGAGCAAAATTTCAAAAATAACATAATGCTGCTTTAATAAATCAGTTTGAAATTACGGTGATCTAAGGACTAATTTTCATTTTTCTCCGATATTTTGCTTTATTTTCAGATTTTTTACGTACTAGTGCATGCACGCACATGCACACTCTTAAAAAACGGTGCTTTAAATCTCTTGACAAACTAAAAGACGTAAATAAAAATGTTATGTATTCAGAATGAAATGTATAGATTGCACTGAATGTCAGCTTGTTTATTTTTTTCTAAGATAAGGATTTAAGTCCACATTTCATACAAACAAACAATGCAACAAAACCACAGGTTGAGAGCTGTCGTCTCGAACCACACAACTTTGTGATGCTGCTTGCGAATGTTCATTGGAACTATGGTTTCTGGAAACACTGACTCGTTGCGCTATGCTGATTGTGATGGAACTTGCGACCATAGTTGGCTAACGATGCTTTGAAGGAAAAACGTTACTGACAGACTGGGAAAAGAGGTGCTGCAACATTGTCAAATATGTGAAAAACATTCAAGCATGAAAACCTATTCTAGTAGACCACAAAATAAAATTAACACTTTGAAAGAGGCATTATAGGTCCCCTTTAAAGTCCCTGAATGGTTGTTGTTAATGGTTATTGTGAGTGTTTATGGTTCTCTTTCATACCAGGTGGTGAAGTATAACTTGAATCCTTGCTGGCGGCCCTTTAAAATCCCTCTACGGTCTCTTTGTGCTGGGGACATGGAGAAACCAATCAAGGTAGAGTCTGCGTTTATTGGTCCTTTTTTAATGTTAAAAAGGCTCCCTGTTGCTAACACTAGTGTCATATGAAATGCTGGCCTCTTAGATGAACATTCTGTAATTGTTCTGGCTTAATTGCACAGGCTATACAACTCTGGCTTTGCTTTGGCTTGTCAGACAGAGGGTCGTTGGTGGCTTACAATCAGTGTTTTTGATTTTTCTTGCAAAAGCGTCTAAATGGGAAACTCACTGTCAGGATACATGAAGGTATTTTTCATCAGAATGTCTGATTCATAAATGTGTGTGTCTCTGAATAGCTGCTAGTGTGTCTTTCATAGATCAGTAGAAGGGAGCTATCCTGTCAAACTGTTGTTTCCTGAATGAGGAGGTCATTTCATGTGGGATAACTCTTTATATTCTACTGGTCATTCTCTGGAAACAATGGCATTTGTATCAGAAAGTTTGAAATCATAAATTACTTACATTTTCATTTGAAAGGTTAATGCTAAACTTAAAGAAACACAACCAATGAAAATTTCTGCTATGGAATAAAAAAGGTAATTTCAACTTTTAAAAAAAGTCAAAATTGTGAGATACGAAGTCGCAATTATGAGTTATAAAGTCAGAATTGCAAGATATAAACTCACAATTGTGTTGTTTTCTCACAATTTTGAGTTTATATCTCAATTCTGAGAGAGAAATGTCAGAATTGCAAAAAGAAAAAATTTAGAATTTCCTTTTTATTTTTTTATTCCCTGGTGAAAACAAGCATCCATAATACCCAAATGGTTCAAATAAGATAAAATAAGAATAAAAGGTCAATTAATAGGACAGAAGTGGAGACAAAGACTATTTTTCTGGATCTGTATAAGGCATTTAAAAAATTCAGAATTTCCTTTTTTTATTTTTTTTATTCCCAGGTGAAAAAACAAGCATCCATAATACCCAAATGCTTCAAATAAGATAAAATAAAAATTAAAAGTTCAATTAATAGGACAGAAAGTGGAGGGACAAAGACTAATTTTCTGGATCTGTATAAGGCATTTAAAAAAGCACATAACTAGTGAAAGCATTTTAGTATAATTTTGGTCAAATTCATTTATTTATTATAACTGGGATATGTGAATTTTCTGATAGAAAAACCAAATTAATTAAATAGAATCTATAAACACTGTATATAGAATATAGGAATTTATATTATGAAAATAATACTAATAATTAGAAAAATAAATTGTGTAATTATACTTATTTAAATGTCATATTTGACTAATTTTGCATTACACATTAAAACAGTTACTGTAAATTCAAATGATATTTCTGAATTCACAATACTGTTAATTACTGTATAGCAAGTCATGTACAAATTACGCAATTTCCTCAGAAAGACTCGGTGTCCTAGAAAAGGATTCAGAGAAAACTGCTGCTAGAATGTTCTTTTTTTCTAATCTTATGTAGACAACAGTGGAGATGCCAGGTTGCCCATCTATAACATCTTTCATACATTTATCCACTTTGGCCCTGTTTACACCTGAGATTAGTGTTGGTCGATCAGATCACAAGTGGACGAGGGGGCGATATCGACTTCAAACCAAATTTGGGTCTGCAGCCGACGAAGTTTAAATCCTGTCTGGCTACCGTGTTACCCATGTTTACCTGTCAGGTCAGTAGGTAGAGTGTTGGTGGTATTTTGCGTCCACATGATCGCTTTCCCTACGTAAGCAATCCGGTCGAATGCGTTTTCGATCATTTTCGCTCAAAACGTTTTAAACCCCATCTACGCCCATATTCAGCATCGTCTACTTGTGATCCGATTGCCCAGAACACATCTTAATACCAGATTTAAGCAGGGTCTTCGAGCTAACCTGTTTGGTGTGCTGTTTTGCTGGTGTGTAACTAGTTTTTGAATGAAGAGAAGAGAGCGACCCATAGATCTGTGCTCATCTATGGTTCTTCATTTAGTGGGCTTTTTTGCATGACCTTTCTCAATTCCCTTCTCTTTTATTCTCCAATATCATTCACTTAAGATCACTTCATGCTGTATGTTTTAACCCCCTTTTTAGGTTGAATGTTACGATTATGACAACGATGGATCTCACTGATTTGATAGGGATTTTTGAGACCAATATGAAACGTCTTGCAAGGGGCCTCTCGCACAGCTCCGGTGGGTCATCCTGAACACACTTTTGAATTCACTTTTGAAGGTTTCTGAACTAAAGCAGCCGATTTGTCTCCTGCAGGCCGAGTTTGACTGTATAAACAGTAAGAAGAAACAGAAGAAGAAAAATTATAAGAATTCTGGAGTTGTGAGTGTGAAAGTTTGTCAGGTACGGTGACATTTCAAGCATACTTGCTGATTTCATTTTAAACATTTCGTACATGATATTATGCAGCAGAACGCTTCTGGACATGTTTGTTTGCTGTCTCAGATTACCAAGGAATACACCTTTTTAGATTACATCATGGGAGGCTGCCAGATAAATTTCACTGTAAGTTCTACATTAGTTCTACAGAAAGTATAACTTTAGCTATTAACATCTGTATGTTACTTTATTTTCATATAAATATGAGAAATGTATTTTCCAATTAAAATGTTGGAACAATCTAAATGTGTTATTTATAATGAAAACAGCATTAATAATACTTAATTACTCAAATACAAGACATTGACATTTTTGGATATTTTTATTTTATTTATCATATATATATAAAAAGACAAACATTCGCATAGAATTATATTTGTTTGTATTATGTCTCTGTGAATTATATTCCTTCATGTTGAGACTATATTATAAAATTATTTAATATATATATATATATATATATATATATATATATATATATATATATATATATATATATATATATATATATATATATATATATATATATATGAATGATAAAAACTGTATAAATTATAAAAACAGTAATAATACTAAATGACTAAAATAAAATATATTTGACATTTTTTTATATTTTTATTTTATTGATCATATATATAAAAAGACAAACATTTGCATAGAATTATATTTGTTTGTATTATGTCTCTATGAATTATATTCCTTCATGTTGAGCTATATTATAAAATTATAATATATATATATATATATATATATATATATATATATATATATATATATATATATATATATATATATATATGATAAACTGTATAAATTATAAAAACAGTAATAATACTAAATGACTAAAATAAAATATATTTGGATTTTTTAAATATTTTTATTTATCATATAATATAAAAAGACAAACATTTGCATAGAATTATATTTGCATCTATTGTGTCTCTATTTTATAATATTTTTAAATCATAATATATATATATATATATGATGATAACTGTATAAATTATAAAAACAGTAATAATACTAAATAAATAAAAAACATACATTTAAATATAAATATTTTTTTATTTGTTATTTATTGTATTTTTGATGTACAAAAAGACAGGATTTTTTTTGCGAAGACTTATATTTGTATACTATATCTTGATGAATTCTATTCCTTGATGTTGGAGCGAGGTTACTCTGTGTCATACCCATGTGGTTCACATCTCCTCCAGGTGGGCATTGACTTCACAGGGTCAAATGGTGACCCCAGGTTTCCTGATTCTTTACATCACATCAGTCCTCAAGGTGTGAATGAATATCTCTCAGCCATCTGGTCAGTTGGCCTGGTGGTCCAGGACTATGACAGGTACAAGGGCTCCAGTTAAATTTTTTAATTCACCATACATTAAAATCAATAACATATGCCTCATGCTTTTTTTCATATCCTATAGTGACAAAATGTTTCCTGCTTTTGGATTTGGGGCCCAGATTCCTCCTACATGGCAGGTAAATGAAAGTACTGTACATCTGCTGTCATTACTGTGACAAACTCCCAGAAGCCTCAGTTTAGTATTGTTTTTTCCCCAGGTGTCGCACGAGTTTCCTCTCAACTTCAATCCTGCAAATCCATTCTGTGCAGGTATGTTACAGTAACAAAATCAGTTTTACTATATAAAAGTTTTAATAACAAGAAATGGCGTGTGTGATCTGTTTCCGTAGGTGTGGAGGGAGTGGTGGAGGCCTACAGGATGTGCCTACCTCAGGTCAAACTTTACGGCCCTACGAACTTCTCTCCTATTATTAACCACGTGGCTCGTTTCGCACAGCAGGCTTTACAGCAGAAGACAGCGTCGGTGAGCTTGAAGCCAAACTCAAACGTGTGATGCGCTGGTTTTTTGATGCCTCTCTGACTCCCTGTCCATTTCAGCAATACTACGTCCTGCTGATCATCACGGATGGAGTGATCACAGACATGGATCAGACACGTGCGGCCATAGTCGCAGCCTCTCGCTTGCCCATGTCGATCATCATCGTGGGCGTAGGCAGAAGCCGACTTCACAGACATGGAGATTCTGGACGGAGATGACGGACACCTGAAGTCGATCACGGGAGAAGCGGCTGTGCGTGACATCGTGCAGTTTGTGCCCTTCAGGAATTTCCAGAACGTGAGTGGAAAACTGGTTTGAGGAGTTTTGTGCACAAATTATTTTGCGCTAGCTTTGCTTTCGCTTTTTTTCTTTTGGGGCCAAACTCAAAGCAGCTTTTGGTGTTTTCTGAGGGATTCTTTTTTCAGATCTACACTACCTTTCAAAGGTTCGGGTCAGTAAAATGCTCGTATTCAAGCCGGCATTCATTTGATAAAAATTCAGTAAAACAGTATTATTGTGAAATGTATTGCAATATAATAATCTGATTATATTCTAAAATGTAATTTATTCCTGTGATGCAAAGCTGAATTTCAGCATCATTACTCCACTCTTCAATGTCACATGATCCTTCAGAAATCATTTTAATATGTGATTTGATGCTCAAGAAACATTTCTTAATTAGCTTTTCTGAAACAGCATTGTGTTTTTGTAACATAAATGTCTTTTTGTTACTTTTGAATAACTTTTAAAAGTGTTTTTTTATTTATTACATTTTTTTTTATAATTCTTACTGGCTTCAAACTTTTATTTTATTTTGAACAGTAGTGTACATTATTGTATTTTGGCTGCATAGGATTTTTAACATTGTTAGAAAATGAACTAATTGAGTATTATTTCATCTTTAGCAGTGATACTCCAATAATGTTTAGTTATATGTTCATTTTCGTGCTTATTTCCAATTTATTTATTTATTTTTGCTTATTCATGGTGGTCATTGCAAGGAATATATCAATTCAGGTTCTAGATCAGTTTAGCAATTATGGGTTCTTAATGATTCATGTTTGGGGAAAAATTCCAATTCACGTTGCTAAGTGATTCGATAATTTTCTATAAAGTTAATAAATATGAAATAGTTCTTGCAAGATGTATATATTTTAGAAGTTGCATATTTAAAAACAGCAGAAACAAACAAAAGATGTAACATTTCATTCGTAATTTATTTTTATAAAATTTGTGTCTAAAAGATGAACTAGCAAAAGTGTTGCACTGTGTGTCTTTGATTCATTTGTCTTATAAAAATCATTCAGTTCAGGAATTAGACTGCATTCATTGGCGTTCAGTCCAAAATCGGTGGATAATGGATGTGTCGAAGAACATTAATGGAACCAACCGTCTTTCATAATTCTTTATGCCAGTAGACGCTGAGCAGAGCAGAACTCAACAACACAAACTTAATTCATAGTGTTTTAGTCCCTTAAAGGAGTAGTTCACTTTTAACAAATCTTTTGCTGATAATTTACTCACCCCATGACATCCAAGATGTCCATGTCTTTCTTTCTTCAGTCGAAAAAAAATTAAGATTTTTGATGAAAACATTCCAGGATTTTTCTCCATATAATGCACTTCAGTGGGAACCAAACGGTTCAAGGTCCAAAAGACAGTTTCAGTGCAAACTGTTCAAAGGGCTTTAAATGATTCCAGACGATGAATAAGGGTCTTATCAAGTGAAACGATCGTCTCATTTAAAAAAAACAAAAACAAAGTTAAAGTGACACCGTTCGTGACTCTCCTGTTTGAACTCGTTTATCAAAATGAACGAATCTTTTTTAGTGTCGAATGAATTGACTCTGGAAAAGATTTGTTCATTTTGATGAACGAGTTCGAAGAGGAGTCACGAACGTGCATAACAGAACAGAGCAAGGCGACCATTTGAGCTTATAAAACTTAAACTTTTTTTTTTAAATGAGCGATCGTTTCACTTGATAAGACCCTTATTCATTGTCTGGAATTCTTTAAAGCCCTTTGAACAGTTTGCACTGAAACTGTCTTTTGAACCCTTTGGTTCCCATTGAATGGAGAAAAATGCTGGAATGTTTTCATCAAAAACCTTCATTTCTTTTCAACTGAAGAAAGACATGGACATCTTGGATGACATGGGAGTGAGTAAATTATCAGCAAACATTTTTTTAAAAGTGAACTACTCCTTTATTACCTATAGAGCTGGTAAGTCCCGCCCATCCGTAAAACTCCAAGTGGACCTCTAGGTTGAAAAGGCGTCAATGCAAGTGAATGAGAGAAAATAATTATTTTCTGATCCCGTTTGAATTGTGCCATGAATGTAACATATGTTGTCTGTGAATTTTTTATATAATTTCTCATGTAACAAGTTTGACAGTTTATTTGTATGATTCTTTGGCTAGCAGTTGTGGAATAGACATAACGAGAAAGACTACACGTCCCATATGTGACGTCGCCGCTTAACACATTTTCCCTCCACAAATCACGGTTTTCACCACGCTCAACTAGTTAGTCCTCTCCCTGAAAGAAGGCGGTGAAGTGCACCAAAGTCACAGGCATGTTTAGCGGGATCCGTGTGTTAGTGGGGTGATGTATGTCAAACACGTCGAGAGTTGTAGTCCACAAAGTGCTCTCACACAAAGTCTAACCGTATGAAAATTCTACAAGCTAAATTGTAGCATTCTTTACACGAAACATTATATAAAAAATTCACAGACAACATATGTTACATTCATTGCAAAATTCAAACGGGATTAGAAAATAATTATTTCTCTCATTCACTTGCACTGACGGTTTTTCAACCTAAAGGTCCAGCGGGGTTAGCTGAAGGGGCGGGACTTACCAGCTCTATAGCATGTAATGCTTGTAGCGTCTCACCTGTACCTTTGTGTCCATTTCATTTCAGGCCTCAAGGGAAATGCTTGCCCAATCTGTACTTGCAGAATTACCACAACAAGTCACATCCTACTTCAGCTATATAAACCTGCCGCCTCCACACGAGCCAATAAACTCATAGACATGTAGGGCTCTCTTCTTTATCTGCACCTGACCTCTGCCATGCACCTGTCTGTGTGAATGTTTTTAATGCACACTAGCACTCAGACAGGACAGGATGTTGTTTTTTCTCAAACTCATCTGTGTGATTGAAAGCAGCCATCATTGTTGCAGGATTAGTGGTCACGGATGCCATATTTGTCCTCAAAACGGCATCACAAAGGATGGACGTTGAATGATAGTGAAATGCAAGGCATGGGGGTTTTCTAAAGCATGATGAATGTATGTCGTATCACAAGTATGGAAGTATTAGTTTCTATAGACACAGCTCACGTCTGTCTGTTTGGCTGGCCTTATTTTGTTAGCAAAACTATACTTTGGTTTTGGACCTATTGGTTTAATACCATTTTGAGTTAGGGAGTAATCCCTAACCAGTGTTATTATTGGTACCTATTAAAAAGCATTTTTGTTAATTGAAGTTAAGCAATATCCATTAGCATGACAAACAGGTTTATTTGATCATGACATGACTGCAGCATAAGGTTTATGTTGTCTGGCCTTTGTTCTTTGTTCAGGCCTGTTACCATCTCAAACCATTCTCTGCTGCTCATAGAGGAAAATACCATGACTAATGTTTTCTCCCTTCTCTCTCTCTCTGTAGTCTCCTAAAGAGGAGCTGGCGAAGTGTGTTCTGGCTGAGGTTCCTGGTCAGGTCGTCTCCTTTTTTAACATGATGAAGATTCTACCTCCGAACTCAAACACCCAAGTGGATACTCCAAATTAGCCGACACAGAAGTGAAGGTCATGTTGCCAACAACTAAACATCATCATCACCATAATGTTAACCTAACTTTAGGCTTTCTTGAAGAGATTTACCACTTGGTTTGAAAATCAGTTTTAAGTTAGTTAACTTTTTTTACATAATCATTGTATATTTATTTACATGTTTTCATGTGCCAAATTAGTTGAAATGGTCTATTATTTTTGTTTGTAAATCTAATTATCTTACTATAAATGAAAACTATCAGTTACTGGAAAACTCCCTTAAAATTAGGGAAAATAATTGTAAGTGTTGTTGGTCGGATAACCAAACACAGTGGCGATACACAGGCATTTTAAAGTTGATTTCTAGTCATTCCTGCTAACTATATAACAATATAGTTTACAGTCAGCAATCTCAGCATTATTATGTCTTTTTAATTTGTCATTTTTCATTATCATGTATTTTATCATATTTTTTATATTTGTATAGGATTTTTATTCAGTGCCTCGCAAAGCTTATGCATAATGTCATATTGATCATGCTAATGTATCAATATGACATCGCATTAATCATGCAATGTATATAACGTATAATGTGCCTGATCATTTAAGTTGCAGTGCCTATACAAAAAATGGAGATCATATGGCAGCTTACATGCCAAGTTTGACTGTTGACCAGAATGCACTTAAAACTTTAGACACCAAGTAATGGTGCTTAAATATAAATCTGCATGTAAAGAAAGTCAGAAATACTGACATCTGGATGGGTCAATGATCCTGTCAAGTGCCTGAATACATAAGTTTAATAATAATAAATATAGCTGCGAGCAGCAATTATCGACGCTCAAATGCTTTAAGACCTTATGTGCTGTTAGGGTCTAGGCCAACCAGAAATGTAGAGCTGACAGCATGATGACATAAAATATCCATGACGAAGAATATGTTATAACGTATACAAAAAAAGAATGAAAGGCTTGAACAATAATACTTAATACAAGCTTGCTTGGACACACACATGCGCACATATTTTGTTGTACATATAGATATTTGAAATAAATGTTAGGCAATTAAAGGTGTATTGCAAATGTCCTCTGTATAACACAATTTTCAGGTTTCACATTAATCATTGTGGCAGAATTGTCAAAACTGAGAGCTCAGTACAAATTAAGTGATAAACTGACAAAATGATTATTTGTTGCAGATTTAGATATTTGAAGAAAAAAAAGCTTATTCGACATTTTAATTCTGTAATTTTCAGGTCTCGTTGCAATCGTAATGTGAAAATATTGGAAAAACTACCTTAAATGAAAAATTGAAGTGGAAATTTAACTAGTTTAGTGAGTAAAATGGGCCAATGAGCAGTCCTCTACTGCCATCTGGTGGTTTGATGGCAATTTAAGGGAATATAACACTATAATCATATAGGAACATTGTAATTTTCATGTTTTGAACTGTTATAGAAGCATATTTTGCTTGATCTGCCTGAAATTGTTCATGCTTGTTTAGAGTCATATGTCACATGAACTTATTTTCAAGAAGAGCTGAGCATTTCCTAAAGAGATATAGGCTTTCAGGGACACTTGGTCAAAGACACATATGAAAATGACCTTGTTATTGCCATCCAAATGCAAACGTTCAACATTATTCAATACTTATTGATCCAGAGAATTGTACTGCATTGTTTTTTTTGTTTTTGTTTTTTCAGATTGAGCAAAAAACCTAGGACTAGTTCGCAAAAGTAGGTTTTTTAACATAATAACAAATATTTAATGAATGATTTGATTGACAATGGTGGTTCTTGAGGCAAAGTTGTTCAGTATGAGGAGATCTATCAAATGATATGCATAATGGGTGGATGTGGGAAACGCCACGTGATTACAGAGGTATAAAACTCACTAGTGCTTACTAGTGGCCAATTTCATTCCGATCGGCCTCCATTAAACTGGCACCTTGGACAAGGACACTGCATGCTAATTTTTATCGGACCTACGATTGCGTGGTTACAGCAATATTCATGTTTTTGTCTTATTATAGGGCCACCAAGTGGCCAATCGCCACACGTGACCAAAAGACCAAGCCTGTACATATATGTACCTAGTTTGGTGAAAATATCTAATTTCGTTTTTGAGTTATAGCCATTTCAGTAAAAGCGGCTCCAACCATAACCCATATTATTATACGCCCCTTAGCAACCGTGAATACAAATTTCATTCTGCATTGTTTTGATTCCGATTCGGGCGAAAAACCTTGAACTAGTTCGCAAAAGTAGGTTTTTGCCAAAATTCTAAATGGTGAAAAAATGTTCCTGGCAGAAATCGAATTGTACGTTTTTTATATCCAATCATAGACTGTAAAAAAGATGGACGACACCCATTCGCTCTCTTCCATTGGTCAGTGCAAGTGAAGCCTGCCAGTGTCCCGATATGGCGCTGACATCTTGGAACTTTTTTCAAATTAATTATAGAAATTTAGATATTAAATTTAAAGCTCCAATCTTCTCAGTCCTCTGAAGTTCCCAACAAAAATTCTGTTGGTGCTTCAGTGACTACTTCGCTCAGAGAACCTCTCAATCACAGCTGTCAGACATTGTGCCACACCACCACATCAAATTACTAACTAAAAACTATCTTATTTTAAAAATAAACACTTGAAATTACATCAGCGTGATTAAAAACTACAATAAATGACAGAATCCATCTTTAAAAAGCGATATTTGAAGTGTAATTTTATTGTTTAGTTGGTCTCACGTGCCGTTCAATAACACAGGGAGGCGGGGTTTATATGACCTATACTAGGACCGACCACCTGGGGGCGATCGAGATGCTTTGGCTTCACTTTTCAGGGCTTGTGCTGCACGCTTGTATCCAATGATATGAGACACTTGAGTCTACGGCATGGTCTAGGGGTGATTTTTTACTTTTGATTGCTGTAGTGCCCCCTATTGGGAGGCCTACCATCTGGCATCATGTCTAGTTTAGGCCTTACGGTTTGGTCTGCACGATCAGTTTTTCGACAGAAGAATAATAATAAAAATCCTTCCACTTACAATAGAGTTTCAGCACTAAGTGCTTGAACCCCTAATAACAAAAAAATATGAAAAGATAATCAGCTTTCGGATCAGTATTAACTGTTTAAGATGCAAGTTCATTTTACGTTTAATCACAATGTCTGTACCAGTCGTGTGCAATTAGTGCTGAGAGAATTGTATTAGATTCTATTAGATTTCATCTTAATTTTCATCAGATATCTTTGTGTTGGCATTATATAGGCCACCATAATAGTGTAATGTAAAGTGTCATGTGTTTTGCTGATGTATGTGTCTTGCATCTGTGGGCCTGTAGCATGCCTTGTTCCACATACAGTAAATAAAACTCTGAAAAGCACTAATGTTTTATTTTTTCAATATTATTGAGATGAAAAGGATAAAGAAACAAGTTGACAATAAAATATTACATATGTTTTTATTGTTTTATAAAAAACATTGACCTATTTACAGTATATGAAGGCTCATCCACCATGACTGCTTATAGTGTTGAACCGGTTGAGTAATATGTCCAAAATTATAGTTGAAAAGAGTCTGTCACAAAACCTTAAACCACAAAGTCAGTATTTACAGTTTTTTTTTATCATATTTTTTGTAGATGTGAATCCAATTACAACCAGCAGTAAAACAACAGAGGAGATGGATGAAGGAGAGATGGATGGCTGATCGATAAAGTTGATAAAGTAATGAATGGATGGATGGATCAATGATGAAATGGTCAGATGAATTGATGGATGTTACTGTATATGGATGAATGAATGGATAGATGAATACATTGATGAATGATGTAATCGACGAGTGGATGGATGTTTGTATGAATGAATGATAAAATGGTGGATGTATTGATGCAACACGAATGGATGAAAAAATGATGAAATGGTGGATGGATTGATGGATGATGTAATTGATGAATGGATGAATAGACAAATGAACGGATGGATGGATGAATGATGAAATGAATAGATGGATGATTAGATAGATAGATAGATAGATAGATAGATAGATAGATAGATAGATAGATAGATAGATAGATAGATAGATAGATAGATAGATAGATAGATAGATAGATAGATAGATAGATAGATAGATAGATAGATAGATAGATGCAATTCATGGATAGATGGATGGATTTCTTATTAGTTTTTTCTCCTGCTGCTTGAGCCTGCTGTAAAGAGAAATGTTATTCAAATCTCAAATTTTTTAGTATGAAATGTAAGAATTTATGCAGTTTTAATCATTCAAATTCCATGTGCTAAATCCAAACCTTTAGCAAATCCACTGACATACACAAGCTGCCTTAACCATGTGTGTTTGCTCCAATATAACTCTGATCAGATCATCACATACCTTGAGTTTCTCCAGCAAACCTCCTTTCCCGAAGCCTCCAAAAGCACGTAACATTTTGGGAGTGGGAGGTTTTGCTCCGAACATAGCCAGTCCTTTCTTCTTTTCTCCTTCATCTTTGACAGGAGCAGTTTTACCTTTGGCCTTCATCAGTTTCCTGAACAGAGAATGAATCATCCCTTATTGTAGCCATTGCATTTCAAATCTGTTCGTGAAGAAAAGGACTGACTGTGACCCGGTGTGACTCACCGTCCCTTCTTGGCCAGCACCTTCTGAGACTCGGGATAGTGGACCAGGATGTCGTTGAGGTCTTTCTTATCCAGTACGAAGAGGTTCAGCGAATCCATGAGCCGCTACATTTGCTGTCCTTCTGTTGCCTCCATCTTTTGCTGACTGTAAGAGACTGAAAAAATGAATTTTCATTTTTAGAGTCTTGCTTTATCACTTAATCAGTGTACACTACCGCATATAGATGTCGTCTGTCCCAGTACCTGATCTCCCCGAACACACAGCCTGCTTTTAATGTCACAAACACAATCTTATTGTCCGGCCCACCGATGACCTGTACCGCTCCGGCCTTAATAATGTACATTTCTCTCCCAATGTCACCCTGCATAAAGCAATGGAAAACATTTGCCCATGAAGTAAGGAATAATTGTCAAAATATTCAAAAAATAATGCACACACGAGGTGGTAATGCGATCACAACGCAAAGCATTATTTTCTAATAATTTAACGGCCCGGAGTCGATTCTGCTTAAACTACGGTAACCACACCTTGACACATTGTTCAGATTATGTATTTCAAGACGTTTTTGTTATTAAAACTCTTGTGTGTGTTCGACAAATTTCTTACGCATCTAATCCCAAGCCTCCGTTGCTAATCCAAATGTAATTTTATAGCTAGTAATTGAGTTATTAAAGAGAGAGATTGCAATAACGAGACAGGAAAGCATGCGACAATATTTATTTATTAATTCATACGTAAAAAATGTTTTTGCTATTATTGAAAGTAGGCTAGCCTAATCAATGAAACACAAAGCCCTTTTAACAAGTAGGCCTATCAATATTTATTTATATGTTATATCTGCAAAAATAACGAAAACCGGTGAAAACTTGACACTAAATACTCTACACCGGATGTGTTTGGGACATTATTTGGGACAGAAAGCCCACAGCTGGGTATTTAAAACGTCTGCCGCCTCTCTCTACTTTGTCTCTACATATTGTTGGCCTTAAAGGAACACTCCGACTTTTTGGGACTTCAGCTTATTCACTGTATCCCCCAGAGTTAGATAAGTCCATACATACCTTTTTCATCTCTGTGCGTGCCGTAACTCTGTTTGACGCATTCGCCACTAGCCTAGCTTAGCACAAAGACTGGATGTGAATGGCTACAGCTAGCATACTAATTCTAATAAGTGACAAAATAATGTAAACATTTTCCTATTTACATGTTGTGATTTGTATAGTCGCAGAGTGTACAAATCACAAGGTCATATGAGAGATAGCCATCTTTTAACCATATAAATATGGGGAACTACACTACCGGTCAAAAGTTTAAGATCGGTAAGATTTTTTATGTTTTTAAAAGAAGTCTCTTCTGCTCACCAAGGCTGCAATTTTTTGATAAAAAATACACAAAAAACAGTAATATTGTTGTGAAATATTATGACAATTTAAAATGAGTTTTTTTTATGTTAATATATATTAAAATGTAATTTATTCCTCTGAAAAAAAGCTGAATTTTCAGCATCCCCTTTAAAAAATTTGGGCTCAGTAAGAATTTGTATTTTATTTTTGGGGGAAATAAATAAGAAATCAATACTTCTATTCATCAAGGATGAGTTACATTGATCAAAAGTTAGAGTAAAGACATTTATAATGTTAGAAAAGATTCTAATTAAATAAATGCTGTTCTTTGAACTTTCTATTCATCAAAGAATCCTGAAATAAAAATGTAAAGAACTGTTTTCAACATGGATAATAATCATACATGTTTTTGGAGCATAAAAACATCATATTAGAGTGATTTGTGAAGGATCATGTGACAGCTGCAGATGCTGAGAATTGTGACATGATGCTGAAAATTCAGCTTTTTTTCAGAGGAATAAATTACATTTTAATATATATTAACATAAAAAAGTCATTTTAAATCGTCATAATATTTCACAATATTACTGTGTTTTTTGTGTATTTTTTATCAAAAAAATGCAGCCTTGGTGAGCAGAAGAGACTTCTTTTAAAAACAAAAAATCTTACCGATCTTAAACTGTTGACAGGTAGTGTATGTTCTCAGAAGGCGAAGCACTGCTACTTGAGTGATAACCGCAGCACCTGAGACACACCGTAGCAGTGCTTCGCCTTCTGAGAATATAGTTCCCAATATTTATATGGTTAAAATATGGCTGTGTCTCATATTACCTTGTTATTTGTATAAATCACAACATGTAAATAGGAAAATATCACTATTTTGTCTCTTATTGGGATTATGCTAGCTGTTAGCCATTTACATCCAGTCTTTGTGCTAAGCTAGGCTCAGCGGTGGGTGCGTCAGATAGAGTTACAGCATGCATGATGAAAAATGGTATGTATGTAAGGTATGTATGGACTTTTCTAATTCTGGGGGATACAGTGAATAAGCTAAAAAAAAAAAAAGTTGGAGTGTTCCTTTGAGCCAGTCGTTAAACACAGTGACAGCCCAAGCTGTTTTTTTTTTGGTGTTTGCCTTGCTATGAACTGTATCTTATTTACGGCCATTACAGTTAACTACTATATGGAACTGTAATGCAATCAAACCTGCCTGGAACTACTTTCAGCCGTACGTTTCCCTGAAAATAATTGCAAACCTCAAGCGTTCAACAGCCCCGTAGTATAAAACATAATATCAGATACAAGAACGATTATATCTGATGTTCTCACCTTCTTGCACACAAAGTCTCCTGGCAGGTACACAATGGATTTCAGACGTAATAACATGTCCACAAGCATCTGGTTGTCACAGCCCTGCAAAAATATGTTTAAAACAGCAAAAACTAATATGGATTGGTCTAATATGGATTTACTTCAGAATAGATGAAACTGTTGGCAGCAGTAGGAAGCAATAGTTTTTTTCCTTTCACAAATCTTCAGTATAGAGCCTCAACCGATGAATGCAGTCATTACCGACAATAACTTTACCTTGAAGAGGTCGATCTTCTGGAAGGTGGCGAGGTTGATATCCACAGCGATGGCTGTTCTCATCACCAGAGGCATCTGTTCCAGTAGCTCAGACTCATCTGAAGAAACAATTAAACAAGAAAAAAATAGCAACTACCTCTATTAATTGAGCTCTTCTATTAAGATGTACACTAAGCACTTACCCAGCATGCCCTGTGAATCCCAGGTGTAGTTGTACCAGGTGCGTACTCTGTTCTGCACCAGTTTTGGAATGGTGTAGGTGTTCATGTACGCCACACAGCAGTCCATGGAAGCGCGGAAGTAGGTCTGACCCGCTGTAGCTGCTCCAATGACATCTCTCATCTGAGTTTAAACAGATTAATCATGAAACGTCACATACGTATTAATCAGGTCATCCCCACCAATAAAATATATTCTAAGAACGTTTGGCTAGGTTCCCAATCAGGTCTATGAAAGCTCAAAACGTCCAGTTTTTAAATATTTAAAAGTTTTTTTTCTTGGTTATGGGAATGGTATAGGAAATATTTCATTTTATCATTTTGCAAACATTGGAATGCTACTTTTCAATGTTATCTGAACATCCTAAAACGAGTAGTAACATAAAAAAGGGTTAGACAAAACATCTAACTAAAACATTCCAGAAAAAAAAAGGTCAATGTTTTGAGATATAATTAAAGATCAGATAACTTTGAATGAATGTTCTATTAACATGACTGGAAGAAGATTTGTTCATAATTTTAAGAGAACCTTGCCAAAACTTTAGGGACGTTCTAAGTTCTCACCTGTCCAATCAAGCTAGAGAAGACGAAGACTCCGTGAAGAAGTTCACCAGCTGGAAGACGATCTCGAAGAGTGTGTGGGGCTCAGGAAGACCTCCGATAGTGATCAGCGTACGTGTAGCAAAATAATAACAGCGGAGATACCTTGGCATAGAAAAATGACAAAATGAACAGTGCAATGTTTTTTTATATATACATATATATTTATTAATATTTTATTTTGAATGTATTTAATTGTATTTATTTTCATTTTAATTGTAAATAATTATATATTAAATATGTAATAATTCATATATATTTAATCTATTTTAATTGTAAAAAAATAATATATATATAACAATTTAACTTAGTATGTCATTTCATTTATTTTAATTTATAAATACATATTTATAAAAACAAAAAAAATGGACATACGCATTTCCTTTTCCATTATATGTCCATTTCGTGCTGCCCAGCCCTCGTATTCTGATGCTACATAGTAAAGGCAGGCGTTGATATGGAGGCAGTAGAGCAGATATCCAGTAGTGCGTCCAACTCTAAAAAAAGGCCAGCATCACTATTATTATTATTATTTATACAATCAGGTATGGGTTTCAACACATTAACCCTTGCCATTTGTTCAATAGTGTTTTGGTCACTAATGATAGTGACCAAAACACTTCTTAAGAGGTGTGCTGTTATTTTTCTTGGTCAGACTTATCAATTTCACCTGGTTGGTGATAAAATGGGGGGATTTGAGACATATCATAGAGACTTGTTGGGACAGGATAGTAGGCAACAACATTGCAACACCCTTTAAGGGGGGGTTGATTGCGATTTCACTTTTTCATTTTAAATAGTGTGTAATGTTGCTGTTGGTGCATGAACAGTATCTGCAAAGTTGCAGCGCTGAAAGTTCAGTGTAAGCAGAGATATCGTCTTTTAAAAATCAGGAAGTATAATTGCCTACAAAAACAAGTTATGTTTGATTATGTTCCTGAAAATAACGATCGTAATTTAGCTCTCTGTACATTTACAGAAGACAGCTTCCAGAATCTCCACGAATTCAACACCGGATTCAACAAGAAACTGTTACTAAAACATGAAGCAGTTCCAACTTTAAAACCAGAGGCAGCAGTTGTTGGGCCACAACCTGTAAGTAGGCTAAGACTTCATCATTTTAAATGTATTTGCATGTATAATTCCAGATGTAGTCTTGTGTTTTATTTTTTCAAATGCCAGCGCTGGCTTTATAGCCACTAGGCTACAAGTTATGCTATTTTGTGTCTACGACAAACACGTACAAACATTATGGACCTGAATTTTCTATAAGTACTAATGTTTTAAACGTATTTTTCATTATTTTTCGTTATTTTCGATTTGATCAAGAACATAAATTAAGGCCAACGCTGTTTGTGTTTAACATTAGTAGCCAGTCAGTTGCTATTGTTGCCAGTCAGATGCTATTGTGTAAAACAAACGTGTATAAAGTAAAAAAAAGTAGCAAATTATTATTCAGAAACGTTTAGTAAGAGCCGTGTGTGGTGAGGTTCTGTTTGACTCGATTCATTCGCGGCTTTCTCGGTCTGATTCTGCCTCAAACTGAGACTGCAGTTAGACACCATTATTTACATCTGGATCGGAGCGCCGCAGGCACGTTTCGCCCGTAAAGGTAATGGGCGTTAACCTTCCAGACAACGTGAGTGACAGTTTAGCCAATCACAACACACCGGGCCAAACTAACCAATCTGAGCACACTGCCTGTTTCCGAGGGAGTGTTTTCATAGACTCAGGAAGTGAACCAGTCGTTCAAGGACGGAGGAGAGCGCGGCTTACAAAAAAGGTGAAGTTTATGAAAAATAAGACTTTAAAAAAGAAAACCACGAATACATGTTATATTGCACCCTATAGACGCTTTCATCAGACGCGTTGCCATGGTGATGAGCTGGCCCAAAGTTAACTTCCGTTCTGTTAGTTTATACTGTTTATTGGATAATACGGCATTGACTGTATTAGATACTATATTAAAATAGCTAGGTTTATCCGAGTATCCGGTACAGTGTTTCCCATGCATTTATTAGTGGCAGCCCAACTCATTATCAGCGCTGACCGCCACATATTGATTTCCATGTTTTTTACAATTTAAGGAAAAGTTGTATTTGACTGCAGAGTTGCGTGTAGCGCATATCGCAAGCTCTCTCTCTCTCTCTCTCTCTCTCTCTCTCTCTCACACACAAACACATTAACAGCGGAGCAGAATGTATCATAACGCTGCACAGATCCATCCAACATCCTGTCATGTGGAGACCCGCCTTAAAAAAAGGTTAGCAAGCATGTAAGAAGCTAATAAGGAGAGATATGTTCACCTAATAAAGCCTCGTCGCCGCGCTCCGCTCGCCACAGTTTTTTAACACTGCGGTAAATCAGACACGTCGGTAGAAAAACATCTTGTCTCCTATTTTTGTTCAACGGGTCTGGTAGTGTCACATTTCAGTTTGGCCAGGTAACATTTATTTTCTTTGACTGTCAAGAAATACCAGCTACTATGGTTATTTACTTGTTATGGATTGTCTGCGCAAGTTTGCCGGAAGTTAAGTTTGGGCCAGTTTTATGCACATGCGCAGTACCGTGTGTTTATGTTGTCACTGCTGAAAGCGTCTATAAACACATCATGCAAAGAAAAAAAGCAGTCAACCCCCCCTTTAAAAAACATTCACTGCATATAGAAATCACATGTTTTCAGACATACCTCCAGATATACGCCTTAGTCATGATGCTTTCCAGACGATCGCTGAACTCAAAAAGGATTGATACTGAAAAAAAAAAGGAATATGCACATCATAAAGAGCTCATTACACACCACACAGGGGGCCAGTTTCCCTGAGGAGATTCTCACTAATGGGAAATCTCTGTTATCATCAAGTCGTTTGGCAACATTAGCTTCAGAATTTGATCTGGAAATTCAAGTAATCTGAGGGGGAGGTAGACTACGCAGTTTCAATCAGTTGGAATCAGAAACAGTGCATTATATACACTCTTAGAAAAAAGGGTTGTATATATGTAGCATAGGGTTCTTTACTCAACTGCAAAGGACCTTTTATGCAAAAAAAAAATGATGATAATGACAAGAAAGAACCCTTTTGGCACAAAAGTTCTTTATAGGCTATTGTTCATTCATATATTACATTATTCTGCAACATTTTGCAGTTGTAATTAAATTATTGTTTATAAAACTGTTGTGGTAACTTAATATCCCATTTTAATCATGCAGATTTTTGGAGGATAAAAACTGAAATGGCACTCTTCGTGTGATATTGATTAATTACATTTTTAACCACCATATCTTGATTTATGTATGCATTGTATTTTAGGGGTTCCAAATACGTCAGCGCTTTAGAACCTTTTAAGGTTTTATATAGAACCTTTTCTTCTAGACATTATATACATGCATAAACACGCACACACATACATTCATATATATAAATGAAGTTGAATAACTGACCCGAAGAAAACGGTTCATCCTAAAGAATGAGTTAAACCCAAAGTGGAAACACAGCAAGTCGAATGGGATGATGCTTATCAGGTCTGTCTGTTGAGAGAAAATAACATAATTTTATATAATAATTGACATATAGTAATTATTTGTATAGATATAATTTTTTTACACACCTGAAATCTGGCAGATTCTCTGTAGTTCTGTTTTGTCATTATTCTGTCTTTCTGAGGAAAAACATTTGTAGCTTTTTGAGTTGAAATCCTAATGTCACACTTTGAAAGGTGTAAGGCGCGTCCATAAAAAGACTTACTATGATGTCTCCTGCTTTCACAAACTGTAAGCGTGTCTGAAACATGGTGATATCTATGATGTTCACCAGGTCTGCCAGGACATCGAAAAAGATCCAGAAGGGGATTGACTCAGGCGTGTGGTATGGGAAACACAAACGTGCCGTGGCGAGCCAAACGTTATAGTTAAAAGCGATTGTGACGACACTAAGCCATTTAATATACCGCCGATCTGATGAGAGAAAATCAGGCAGAACAAACGTGTTTCGGCCAATGTTTTAAACTTTAAAAGCCATCTTCAGTTCTCATAGTGTCTTACCTGTGAATGGGTCGATGGTTGTCCCCAAATACGAGTCCATCTTGTCTTCTAAAGGTTTGAGAAGTGTGTCTATACATGTGCATTTGATTGTAGGGCAGATAGCTTCGGCCTCCTCCTTATCAGCCTGCTCCTTCTCAGCTTTCAGCTTTTCCTCTTTCTCCTTCTTTTCTTTCTCCTCTTTTTCTTTCTTCGCAGCCGCTCTCTTAGTATCATCCTCTTTTTCTTCTGCTCAGCCTCTTCTCGTTGTATTCTCTCCGCTTCCTGCTTTCTGTTCCAGTCTTCCTTTCGATAAACCGGTGCTGGAAATCAAGTTCAGAAACAGATGGATTCCTTAGTGGAAAATCCAACTAAAACCAGATCGTTTTTCATGATTTCCTGGACAGAACTAGTAATTTATGGTCTTTAGATAGTCCAAGCTGGTCTAGATGGTTGATCAGAAGGACTAGCGGCTGGTTTTCACTTGGTAGAAAATTCTGTTCCATTTAAACGAGTTCACTTTTAAAAAAACTTTTGCTGATCATTTACTCACCCCCATGTCATCCAAGATGTCTACGTCTTTCTTTCTCCAGTCGAAAAGAAATGAAGGTTTTTCATGAAAACATTCCAGGATTTTCTCCATATAATGGACTTCATTGGGAACCAAACGATGCAAGGTCCAAATGAGAGTTTCAGTGCAAACTGCAAACTGTTCAAAGGGCTTTAAACGATTCTTCGAGTCATGACTCGAGAAAGATTTGTTCATTTTGATAAACGAGTTCAAACAGGAGAGTCACGAATGCTCATCACAGAACAGAGCAAGGCGAGCATTTGTGCTTATAAAACGTAAACTTTTTTATTTATTTTTTAAATGACCACTTGTTTCGCTAGATAAGACCCTTATTCATCGTCTGGAATCGTTTAAAGCCCTTTGAAGCTGCACTGAAACTCTCATTTGGACCTTGAACCGTTTGGTTTCCAATGAAGTCCATTATGTGGAGAAAATCCTGGAATGTTTTCATCAAAAACATTAATTTCTTTTCGACTGAAGAAAGGAAAGACTGTGACCATCTTGGATGACATGGGGGTGAGTAAATTATCAGCAAAAGTTTTTTGAAAAGTGAACTACTTCTTTAAAGTCACCATGAAATCAAGACAATCCTTACTTTTTTATGGAACATTGCAGTTTTTTTTTTTTAATTCACAGTGCCTCGTAATCTTCAATCAAAATAACTTCCTCCCCTCTTGCATTGACTTCTCTGATGACGTGTTTCCTGCCACGAGGGCGAGCAACCTGTCACTCACATGAGATCGACCAATAGCAAACCACAACCATCCAACAGTCCAATCAATTCCCAATGGACAAAATCAAGTCCTGCCTTTTCTTTCAAGAAGCCATTTTACTAGGACATACGTCATAATTTAGAAGAAAAGACTATTGCAACTTCCGTTTCAAGCTGACTGTGTGATTTTTACCCCATCTAGTGGTGAAAAGGTATATGACCATCTAGTGAATATTAGTTTCTGTTCCTCTCAATTCCGGTTTCAGTTTAAACTCCTACAGTGGCCAATGTAGTCCAAGATTAACATGGCTTCCAGTTCGACCTCGTCCATGAGTGTTAACTCAAACGTAAACGCGAAAGGTGAAGCTTGAATTAACTGGTTTGTCCCTCTTTGGCTAATGTACTTTCAAGATGGAGGGGCAACATGGCGACCGACATTAGAACCCTTTACCCGTATGTATTTTCAATGGCATTTTATACACTCACGACTCACGAGAATACTTTATTACTCGAACGAAGTAAATATACATTACTGAGCACATATATGAAAGAATAAACTATAACTAAGAATAAACTAAAAGAGTTACACAGTGTAGCTTTAAGAATACAAGCCCTTGAGAAACACCTGCTAGATCATTTCTTTATCTTTATTCAGAGAGACTGTACTCACTGACGGGTGGGCTGCGCTCTGGGGACGAGGCATAAGGGTCAATAACTTTCTCCTTATAAAGCTTCGATCCTCTCAGCGAAATTTCTTCACAATATCTCGCAGCTGGTCATCAGAGTATCTGTTGATGACGATGGGTGGAGAAGGTGGTGGTGGTGCTCCTTCCTCACTACATGAAAAAAGAGACAGGAATGTAGGCTTAAATAAAAAATCCCTAGTTTTAGTAGTGTTACAGTAATGGTGGTGGTAGTTATAGAAGTAGACTACACAAAGTCGTGAGGATATAGGTTTCCTAATCTAAATCTGAAGAGGAAATGAAAGCTTGATTAATCAAGAATATTTTAGTCAAGTCAAATGTATGATTTTTTTACAGGGCAATACACAATTATTAAAGCAGCTTTACAGAAAATTATTATTTTAATGCTTAATGTTATTAAAAGTACATCTATTTATATTAATTTTATTCAATGCATTTTATTTAAATTCTTTTTAATCATTGCAACTCCTTTGCATTGTGTCAAATCATGGGGTTAAACAGCTACATGATCATTGCATTAGGATAAGGACTGTCCTTAAACACTCAAAATTACACATCTTTAATTCTGGTTGTTCTTGATGAGCTGATGCTGTCCTGTTTATTGCAGTTAGCTAAAATAGGCACATTTGGTAAATTTAGTCTTACTCAAGACCTTAGTATCATCAGTGACTGGAAAATGGGGACTGCTTAGAATAGCTATACTGACACAAAGAACAAAATAACAGTATAAAACAGCAACTCCTGTTTGCCCGTGAGGCTGTTACCATGATCTTCTTAAGTCACAAATACAGCAGATCCCCTAATCTCCTTTCAGCTGCTTTTGCAGTCACACGTTGCACATCCATACAAGCCAACAATGACACGATAAAGGGGCAAAAGTCACATATTTCAATTGACCCATTCAAAAAAAATGTCTAAAATATTTAAAAGCCACTATATATCTAAACATTGCATGGCCAAAAAGAAAAAAAAAGTTGCTTTTTTTGTATTTAAAGAGTAAAATGCTTGAGAGTCTATGACTGGATCATTATTGCAGATATTTTTATGTTTCTGCATGTTATCTGTTTAGCAACTACTTCTAACCCTAATTGATGGTGTGTTTAAATCCAAACTCATTTACTCTTACCCCTCTGCAGCTTCTGCTCCAGGATTGGCTGGATCTGCAGATTTGGCCTCTGGTTTAGGGGGCTCTGGAGCCGGAGCCGAGAGTCGAGTGCAGGAGCCGAGTGCAGGAGCCGGTGCTGGAGCCGGTGCCGGTTCTTAAAAGGTACAGAGCTGAATTAGGCGTTTTGAGATACTGAATATTTTATATTGCTAATGTAGAATATCTGCTAATTTCTGGATTTGCACATCAAGGTAAAACACCTGTGATTATTAACAGCAGTATGTGCATGTTTGCACACTTTACATGGTAAAGGAGTGAATGAACGAATGAACAAATCTTTTTCCGAGTCAATTCGTTCGTTTGGTTCAGTGAATGAACCAAATGACACAAAAAAAGATTTGTTCATTTTGATGAACGAATTTGAACAGGAGAGTCATGAACGCGCATCATGGAACAGAGCAAGGCGCGCATTTGATCTTATAAAAAACCTTTATTTTTTAAATGCGCGATCGTTTCGCTTGATCAGACCCTTATTCATCGTCTGGAATCGTTTAAAGCCCTTTGAACAGTTTGCAGCTTTCACTGAAACTGTCTTTTGGACCTTGAACCGTTTGGTTACCAGTAAAGTCCATTATATGAAGAAAAATCCTGGAATGTTTTCATCAAAAACCTTAATTTCTTAATTTCTTTCTTTCGACAGAAGAAACATGGACATCTTGGATGACATGGGGGTGAGTAAATTATCAGCAAACGTTTTTTTTTTAAAGTGAACTACTCCTTTAAGACTCCTTTAAGACCTGTTCAGGGGTTAAGCCTCAGGTTTTCCTGACATGCTAGTTTTTATGAGCTTTTTTTTATGATGGTACATTATGCATTTTCATTCAAATATTGGTGGTTCGAGATGAAAATATCAATTATACCTATATAACAATCACTCTTAAACAAAAATGTACACAGTAAATTGTAGTTTCCCTTAATGGAACATCATGAAGACTCACCAGCAGGCTTTTCCTCCTCCTTCTTCTCCTCATCTTTCTTTTGCATCTGACTTTTCCTCCTGTGAACACCAGAGAAACAGCTTTCTTTTTACCTCGCAACTCATTTCTAGTTTATATCAATGACATTTGAACTAACTGTATCAGAGGTATTGAAACTTCTGTAGCCTGATGTTGACCTATAGCGGTTTCATTTATTAATATATGACAATAGCTGACAAATAATACAAATAAGTAAATGTCCATCATTTACTTAAGATTTTAGATTTAAAAAAAGTCAAATATAATTTTTTTTATTATATTTTATGTTTTTCACAGTTCACATACTGTCTTTTGGTATGGCAAATAATTAATAAATATATAAAAATATTCTACAAATTATTGTGGGGTCACAAACACTAAATGCATTAAAAAATATCGAAAAGAATGAAAGGAGTCCACTGTATAATCAACTGAGGTCTTAAATAAATGAATATATTGTAAATAAATATGAATCGTGAGACTACATGCATTTATGCTTTTAAATATTTAAAATTAGACTTTTTAGACTAGTTGATCCCCACATAGTTTCCCCCGGTTGTGTAAAAATTAAACACAGAACTGTCCAGACAACATCACTAATTCACAAGAAGCACCAATGAAGATTTCCTTTTTAAAGTGTAATTATTACACAATCTCCAAAAGATGACTTGCTCTTTTACATACAATAGATAAACGGCTCAGGATCCTACCATTCACATAAAGTCAAAAACATCAGTAATAAGTACATTTTAGCTATTTAAATCTACATAGCTTATTCAAATCACATATCCAGTAAACCAAGCTGAGATATATATTTTTAGCAAAATTTTGATTTCATTATTTTATTTAAAGAAATAAGAATTGAGTTGAGCTGTATGTGAAGGATGATGTTGTTGTTGTGCTAAAGCCAGCTGGTCATACCTTATTCGGACCAGCAGATGCTGGGGTTGGAGCCGAGGCCAGAGTCGGTGTCTGTGGTCCTGGGACCTGAGCAACTGCTGCCACAGTATTGGGCCAAAAATCTTTCTTAACGTGCTAAACATGGTTGCACTGCTCGCAATCACATTCAGATTTATCCCTCGACTCCTTATCCAACTGTCGCTGATTTGTGAACTCCGACCTGCTCAATTAATTCTTAGAGCCCAGATTAATTCCTTCTTAGAACCAGCCCATTTCCCATGGTTCACCACAGTGTGACTGACCAATCACAGGCCTTCTCACTTGCAGTCATCCAGTCACAATCCTTCCCTTAAAACTACATGTAGAGTGTGTTAGCAAAGGGCCACCTCTTTTTGTAAAGCCAAGAAAATATGCAATGATTTTTGATTGATATGTAAGATATTTGTTTTTCAAAGTGTGCTAGACAGGACTTTAATAGCGAGGTCAGACAGGCTATTCTGGAGCTGTGAGCTATTCCTGCTCTGTACTGTTTTTTTGCTCTGTGTACACATTTATAATGACCACTTAGTTAATTAAAACTCTCAATGTCCCTGCCAGACTAAAGAGATTAACTGTGAGATCTCACGGCGGGCAGACTGACTCAACTACCAATCCTTGGCTAAATGAGAGCACACGTGCGCTATGTGAACTCTCAAGTATAAATACTTGATATATTATGTTATACGTAGTGTTATTACATTTTTTGTGCATTGACAAACGCAGTATGCTTCAGAAATGAGGTCCAATGTACTATGGAATTTAAAAAATCATTTTTATTTAGGTTCCAGTACAAAATAGTCTACAAACATAATGTTTTTGGAAGGATAGTTGCAATCTCAATGCATGTATAAAGCATATTAGCGCTTTGGGTTTGAGAAAAGCGCATTACAAATAAATTGTATTATTATTATGTATCGCTATTAATACAACTGTACAAATAATTGGCAGGGAAAGGAGCTCATTTTCAAAACTTTTAGACATATAAATACATGTAAATACATGACAGTAGATGATTTCAAAATGAACTAAAAATCCTCAAAGATAAATATGTAATGGATTTCATGTGATTATTGACGTTCTGATGAAGCTGCAGTCTAGAAAAAATAAAAGACAGAAAGAAACCAAACTGTATTTTTGTATTATACTGTATTATACATCTAAATTTTTTATTTAGTATACACTACCACTCAAAAGTTTGGGGTCAGTAAGATGTTTTTGGGGAAAAAAATCTATAGTGCAAATCTACAAATACACAGTAAAAGTAAAAACAGTAATATATTATTACATTTTAAAATAAATTTTTATTTCTAGTTTTAGTAATTTATTCCTGTGATGCAAAGCTGTACAACATCATTACTCCAGTCTTCAGTGTCACATGATCCTTCACAAATCATTCTAATATACTGGTTTGCTGCCCAAGAAACATTTATTATTATTATCAGTGTTGAATATTTCCAAAAAAAAAAAATCTGAATTATTTTGATGAAAAGTACGTTTAAAAGAGCAACATTTATTTGACTTTCTTATCACTTTTGATCAGTTTAATGAAAAATCTTACCGACCCCACACTTTAACATATCTGAGAACGTCTTACCTTAAGTCTGTCCATAAAGCCTTTTTTGGTGAACGGACCTCCTGTAAAAGCACGCAACATTTTTGGAGTTGGAGGTTTTTGTCCGAACTGAGTGAGTCCTTTTTTCTTCTCCTCGTCGAGCTTTAGCAGCAGGAGGTGGACCCTTGGCTTTCAGCAGTTTCCTGTGAAGAGTGTTAACTGGTATTTAGGTTTCAACATTGGTAGTACATTTTAGTTCATGTAGGCTAGCAATGAGACCAGACCCTCTCTAGACTCGCCTAAATTGTAACACTCGCCTAGATTGGAATGGCATTTAACTCAAATAGAGAAATTTCAACCAGGCTAGAGACATTTGAGACCGAGATTCTTGAGATTGACACTAGATGTTCTATTAAATGAATCAATCAAACCGTTTCAAGTAAGAACTGCCCTTTCAGTAAGTTAGGTGTGTTCTCATTTACTGGTGGTCTTTAAAATTTCACAGGCAAAACCCAGTCAGAAATCATCTGCGGTCTAAGTTTTGTGTCAAGGCGGAAAAGTTACGGTAAATCAATTGTGTAAAACGAGTCAGTATTCTTAATCAGTATTTTGTTATCCAAGTCTAAAAAAACTAGGTATATTTACTACAAAAGCAAAATTTATGAAGATATTAGGACTTAAAGGTGCTCTAAGCGATGTCTCGCATTTTTTAGGGTTAATTTCTTTTTAGCCGCCCAGCTGCCCTGTCTGTGGAGCCCGCCCAGGCTCCACGAACGACAACAAAAACAACCTGGACCATGAAACATAACAAACAGTGTTCCAGCCAATGACTGCCATTAATGATTTGTGGGTGGGGGTTGGGGGTTAGTGCGCGTGCAACGAAGAGGAGAGAAATTACGAAAAAATAAAAAATTAGGAAAGAAATTACGTCATCCAGACATTCGCTTACAGCACCTTTAAGCTCATTTTTTTCTGGCCTTATTGGCAAGTAGATTTTTCTTGTTTTAAGCAAATATCTAACAGAATTAAAGGAGAAGTTCACTTTAAAAACACTTTTGTTGATAATTTACTCACCCCATGTCATCCAAGATGTCCACGTTTTTTTTGTTTTTTTTTGCTTCATCAAAAAGAAATTAAGGTTTTTGAATGAAAACATTCCAGGATTTTTCTCCATATAATGCACTTTACTGGTAACCAAACGGTTCAAGTTCCAAAAGACAGTTTCAGTGCAAACTGTTCAAAGAGCGTTAAACAATTCCAGACGATGAATAATGGTCTTATCAAGCGAAAACGATTCCTCATTTAAAAAAAAAAAGTTTAAGTTTTATAAGCACAAATGCTCGTCTTGCTCTGTTTTGTAATGCACGTTCATGACTCTCCTGTTTGAACTCGGTTATCAAAAGCGAATGAATCTTTTTTCGAGTCATTTTGTTCAATTCGTTCGTTGAATGAAAAAAACTTTTTTATTTATTTTTGAAAAGACTTATCATTTCACTAGATAAGACCCTTATTTCATCGTCTGGAATTGTTTAAAGCACTTTAAAGCTGCTCTGAAACTCTCATTTGGACCTTGAACCGTTTGGTTCCCATTGAAGTGCATTATATGGAGAAAATCCTGGAATGTTTTCATCAAAAACCTTAATTTCTTTTCGACAAGAAGAAAGAAACGATGTGGACATCTTGGATGACATGGGGTGAGTAAATTATCAGCAAAAGTTTTTTTTTAAAGTGAACTACTCTTTTAGTGAGGTCCTAATGTCTTGCAGAACCATATTCACCAAACCTAAACAAGGTATATATATCTTGTTTAAGGCTATTAGACAAAAGGCAAACAATGTCTCACTGTAGATGCATCTGCATCTATGAACTTCTGCTTGAGAGAATAATGTGATATAACTCACCGTCCTTTCCTGGCCAGCACTTTCTGAGACTCGGGGTAGTGAATCAAGATGTCATTGAGATCTTTCTTATCCAGTACAAAGAGGTTGGCGAATCCATGAGCCGCTACATTAGCAGTTCTTCTGTTTCCACCATTGGCTGAAGATTGTAGCAGACTGGGGATGATTATAAATACATGATAGTTCATATGTCACATTCATGATGTGTAGCTGTAAAAGCAGATTCTCATTTAATACCTGATCTCCCCGAACACACAGCCTGCCTTTAGAGTCACGAACACAATCTTATTTGTTCGGCCAACCGATAACCTGCACCTCTCCGGCCTTAATAATGTACATTTCCTTTCCGAATGTCACCCTGTGGAGAACCAGGTATGTGAGGACTTGATGTTTTTGCGCGTCTGTGCCTATAAAGGGCAATAAAGCTCACCTTCTTACACACAAAATCTCCAGGCAAGTACACAATGGACTTCAGCCTCAATAACATGTCCACCAGCATCTGGTTGTCACAGCCCTGTATGAAAAAACTGCAGAAACGTCAACCAACTGACCATGTGCAGCAGATCACTGTCCCTTTCCTTCCTTAAATCAAGCCCACCTTGAAAAGGTCGATCTTTTGGAAAGTAACAAGGTTGATGTCCACAGCGATGGCTGTTCTCATCACCAGAGGCATCTGTTCCAGTAGCTCAGACTCATCTGAGGAAAAAAAAAATCCTAAATCAGAAGGACCCCGCTGTCATTGTTACTCATTTCAGATCATTTTAAATGTAAGCTAAGATTTTACCCAGCATGCCTGGGAATCCCAGGTGTAGTCGTACCAGGTGCGTACTCTGGTTCGAACCAGCCTGGGATGCGGTTTGACACCATGTACGCCACACAAGAATCCATAGATGCACGGAAGTAGAGTCTGGCCGGCAGTGGCTGCTCCAATGACATCTCTCATCTGTAACAGCAAAGATTAAAGGATAGTTCACCCAATAATGGCTCAACCTCAGTTGTTCCAAACTTGTATGCATTTCTTTCTTCTGCTGAACACATAGAAAGATATTTTGAAGAATATGGGTAAGCAAGCAGTTGATGGACCCCATTTGGAATGAAAATACTGTGGATGCTCAATGGGGCTCATCAACTGTTTGGTCACCCATATTGTTCAAAATATCATCTTATCTGTTCAGCAAAAGAAATAAATTCATACAGGTTTGGAACAACTTAACTTTGGGTGAACTATCCCTTTAACATCTATACACATATGATAGGGATGCACCAATATTAACATTTTCACTGAGACAATAAACGTTAAAAAAACATTAAATTTCATGTTATGGTCAATAACTGATGAACTAATCAGTTAGAACTAACTAATTTAACCTATATTAAAATTATATACTATTTTATCAAATTAAATTAAAAAATACTAAAAAACTAAAATCAACCTTCTGAAATGCTACAAATGAATGCATCACAACATATGATGCAATGCATTAAAATGGATGTCAATTATAGTTTTTTTATTAATAAAAAATGTTTTATTGGTATAAAAATGTATTTTAAAAAAGGTAAATTTTTATATCATGGTGACTCTAAATTGAATATTATAAATGATTTATCAATGCATATCATTATTTTTTGTTTAAATCAATGTGCCTGCCCCTTTAATAATCTATAATAAAAATACTGGTGGGGCAAACTGTCACTCACAGACAACAATCCAATCAGTTCCTGATGTCCAAAATAAGTCCTGCCCTACATGTATTCGTGTTTGAAAAAGCCATTTCACTTGGATATAGTCATAATAGCAAAGAAAAAACTATCACAACATATAGTCATTTCATGGCAATACAAATAGTGTAAATGAGCATAAACAACTAAATATCCAATATCAGCTGATATATAAATGAACAAACAAGTAATATCTCAATATTGTGTGCATCCCTAACATCTGGTAAAGATGTGGCACTATATACCTAAGCCTATATACTGAAGCCAACAGGAACACCATAACAATAAATCAACATGGCTACTGAAGGAAGATTAGGTAGAGCTGAATACTATTATGATTGGCTGCCTGGGATTAGAGGGAGGAGCTCATGATGTTTACATCATCACATCATATACCTGTCCAATCAAACTGAGAAGACAAAGACACCAACGAAAAGTTTATTAACTGAAAGGAAATCTCAAAGACTGTGTGAGGCTCAGGCAAGCCACCAATGTTGATCAGAGTCGCACAGCAAAATAATAACTGCGCAAGTACCTGTGAAAGAGAAAAAGAGAGATTCACTCGGTAAAGAATAAGAACATCTTACATTCATATCTGAATCAGTATTAGAGATTCAAACGTATTACAACAACGTCAAAACAGCAGACATCAAACACTGAGCAAAGCCAATGCCAAGCGGGGTTAGAGCCTCAAAACTGACATAAGCTTTACAGACAAAAGCTTTGGAGACAAAATGTCTACCTGGCCAAGAATGATGGACAAAAATAGGGCACCAAAAATAGTTGGTCATCTGAAAATCTGACCGAACATGGTCTCAGGGAAAGGAAGTTCTGCGATCATCAGGAGGGATTTCTACGCATAGAAGAAACAGCTCAGGTAGCTACGAGAATATGAAAACCCCCAAAACCTGCAATTACTGCAAACTACATTTTGCAATTAAACGCTTAAACTTGAACTGTGAATGGAAGGAAAGAAAAAATAACATTAAATTGTCATTTCAAGCTCATTTAAAGGTAATGCATGTTTTGTGTTTAGTTTTTTTTACCTTAAAGGGATAGTTCACTTTGAAATACATTTTTGATATGTTTCAGCTTACCTCTAAGCGCATCCAAGATGTAGCTGTCTTTGTTTCCACAAAAATAACATTTTTTATATTTCTAGGTTAAACCGTTCATATTCATATCGGTCATGTAATGGAGGTCTATGGTCACCACCTCAAAGAGCATGCACAGAGAAGTCCAAATTAAACATGAATTAATGACTTGATAAATATAAGTACACATTGATGGCCTAAGACACGAAACGAGCGGTTTGTGTGAGAAAACGAACAGTATTTATATCGTTTTTATCTTTTGTAACCACAGCCATGTCCAAGTGATCTGAGGGTGCGGGCGCTTTGTGGCGTTTTGTGGTAAAAGCGATATAATAGCTGTTCGTTTTCTCACACAAACCGCTCGTTTCGTGTCTTAGGCCATCAATGTGTACTTACATTTATGAGTCATTAAATCATGTTTAATTTGGACTTCTCTGTGCATGCTCTTTGAGGTGGTGACCATAGACCTTCATTACATGAGTCATGAATAATAGACACAAACGGTTTGACCTAAAAATTAAAAAATTTAAACTACTGCGGAAACAAAGACACCTACATCTTGGATGCCCTTGGAATATCATTTTAAATAGTCTGTCCCAGTTTAATATGCCGAGACTATAAATAAGCAATTTGTAGGTTGATTTGTAGAACATGTTTTTGTACAGCAGCACTGGCTCAGCCAATGGCATGCATTTAGGGGCGGAGCTTTTGTTTGTTCAATGAATCACAGATGGGGAGAGTGTTTGCGAAACCTCTTTTAATCATCTTTATTTTTGCCTTTCTGTTGGAGCTGCCACACACACTTTACCTTTAAAAAATAGACAAATCTGCATATTCTGACTGAATCAGAAGGGTATATGGAATTACATACGCGCTGCCGTTTCCACTGTAGACCCATTTGGTCTTGCCGATCCCCTGGTAGTCAGATGCCACATAGTAAATAGAAGCGTTGATATGGAGAATAAACAACAGGTATCCAATAGTGCGAATTACTCTTAAAAAAAGAGCAAAGGAGAATTGTGGTTACAATGATTTATTTAATTAAGAATATCTTTTAAATTCCACTTCAGTTCCTGAATTTGAATTTAGAGAGCAAACAGGATGTAGAATTTGAATTTGAGGAGGTAGATTTATAATGGAATCAACTTAAAATAGAGATGTGCATTTCATTTATTTGTTAAATTTGGACCAAAATGTTTTGGGCCATGGTGAAATAATACACAATGCTCTCATTTTCCTCAAAATCTTTAAAAAGGAGCAAAAAACATTCCAATTTTTTTTAAAAGAAATGTAGTAATTTTGTTAAATTGTACATTTTTTTCCCATCCCTGCCAGAGCAAGATCAACTCTTAACTAGTAAAGATGTAGTTACACACCTCCAGATGTACGCTTTGGTCATTATACCTTCAAGACGGTCACTGAACTCAAAAAAGATTCAAACTTTAAGGAGAGAATATAAACAAAACAAAGGTTAGTGCATGTTCAAAAATATAATCAGTTCATGAATAATTAGGCATCACTGTAAAAAAATAATATAGTTGGTTTAACTAAAAAATTAAGTAACCTGGTTGCCTTAATTTTAAGTTGATTGATCAGTGAGTAAATTCAATGAATGAGATTGATTTAATCATCAGAAACTTAAAATATTAAGTTATCTGAACTAATAACAAGCATTTATAAAAACCGCAGTGTTCATTACCTTCATCAAACGATTAATCCTGAAGAAGGACTTGAATCCAAACAGAAAACAGAACAGGTCCGAAGGCAGGGCAGATATTAGATCATTCTGAAATGACAGGAAGTAATAAATAAATGCTTTGTGGCTTTTTACAGGAGATAAAATTATATTTTTAAAGATGACCATCAAATAAAATATGTGCAATACCTGAAATCTTGCCAATTCCCTATATTTCGTTTTAATCACAACTCTGTCATACTGAAAGAAAATAATGAAATAAAAAAAAAACCTTAGAGCACTTTCAATAGACGCCTATGGGGCAATACACATTAAACGTTGCTTTATATAAAATAATTACATAAGCATAAATATATCCACCTGTTTCCGGGTGGCACTACAGTAAAAAATCAAGTGGGTGCAACTTCCAGTCAGGCGGCAGAAGTAGCATACCAATGGTATTTTGTGTGCTATTTGGCGAAGAGGCTAGGTGTTTTTCGGAAAAAGGCGCAAACCTTTATTAGCGATGTCGTTATGGGGCTCAGGGACAACAATGTGCTGTTTGCGGTTGTACATAGTCCTATAACTTAAACTAAACTAATTCAGTGGCAAATTTTATTATCCAACAATCTTGGACAAATCTTTGATTTTAAGTGAAGGCTACTGTGAAACAACATATTCAGAACATGAATGACACACAGTAAACATTTCATAGTATATAGGCTATATATATTTCTAAAGTCTGTGGGCCTAGTCCCAAAAGGGAGCAAATATCCATAGACGTTCATGTTAAAATCTCTGATTTCACCAGCATAAATTCATATGTTTACAGTTTGGTCCCATGGACTTTTATTGTAATCTTCAATATGTTCACGTGCCTGACAACTGTGAGGGGGGTGAATTTTTTTCTAACTCGTTAGTTCATAGATCATGTATTTAGATAGAAAAATGTATGTAAATAAGGGCGGTTAACTTTGATTGACAGCTGAGAATGGGGTTCGCTAGGGAATTGACGTCTCTGGCCATGACCTGACACAACACATAATACTCACCTCTGTATCCTTTTCTGAAACTTTTGTATGTTTTCCAGTATGGCGCTGCCCAGTACCCCATAAACAGCTTCAAATGCGTTCTTCAGAGAGTCTATTGGTGACGCTTTGTCCATATTTTTTACAGTCTATGGTCTGGACGGGAGGATATCTCTTGGGAGTTGGAAGTGGTGTGCCATGATTCTGATTCTGACACAGGTTCGTGGATCATGAGTTTTTGCGATTTTCGAGTTTTATTTAACATGATTCAGTTTAACTGCCACAGGTTGATCTTGTAATAAATAACTCATCAGTGAAAAAACACGCAGTATTTTTGTATTTTCATTGCATTTTTAATTGATACAAATTAAATAATACATTTGAGTATAAATATTAATGATTAATCGATAGTGGAATGAATGAATGAGTGTCACGTCTCGCTTGTTTCTTCGAAACCGGAAGACGCGCCACTTTTGATGCAAGGCCTCATGGGACGTAAGGAAACTTGTGGATATTTTCCAGAAATGACTGTAACGTAAAATGAAACCATCAATAAAATCAAATGTTTTCTTACAATAATGTCTCCTCCCTTACAAAACTGCAGTCGAGAGCTGGAAAATGATCAGTGTCGATGACATAGATGATGTCAGCAATGATGTCCAAGGTTAACCACATTGGAATGACCTCCGGGTCGTGATATGGGAAGGCCATCCGGACTGGTATGAACCACAGGTTATAGTTAAAGGCAATGGTCACTATGCTTAGCCAAGCGATATACCTGCGGTCTAATGGAAATCACAAGAAAAGAGTAGAAAGAATTGTAATACTTTTCGTCTTTTATTTGGGCAAACATAATTTTCTATTCTATTTCAAAAGTTGGCATGTTTGTGAGGCAGTAACCTGTGAAAGGATCGATGGAGGACGCCCAGTCTTTTGTCCACTCTGTCCTCGATGGGCTTCAGAAGGAAATCTACAAAGGTGCATTCGATTTTTGGGCAGATGGACTTGGATGCCTCCTCTTTCTCCTGGTCATCCTTCTTCTCCTCCTTTTTATCTTCTTTCTTTTCCTCAGCTTTCTCTTTTCTTCTCCTCCTCCTCTTTTCTTCTTCCTTTCCGCCTCCTCTTTCTTTTTCTCTCCTCCTCCTCTTTCTTTTCTTGTCCTCCTCTTCTTTTTCGTTTCCTCTCCTCCTCTTTCTTCAGATAGTCGTCTTTCTCAGGACGGGTGCTAGAACAAGCACAAAATAACTGGTGTAGCTATTATATTTAATTATTGGTGAATCTCATGCCATGATATAATGTGGCAATATGTAACATACGTTATCATTGCAACTGTAGTAGTGATTAATTGCAGAGGCATAGGATTGATTTGTACTCACTGACAGGTGGGCTGTGCTCTGGGAGGATGCATAGGGTCAATGACCTTTTCTTTATACTGATCAGTCCGTTGGCGGTACCACTAGAACAATCCCAATGAGTTGAGCATCAACATGCTCACTTATCAGAATGGGCCGGGATTCAGGGGAGGGGCCACCTCACTTTAACAACCACATAATGAATGACAAGAAGGTGAAATTAATGTATTAAAATATAATAAGTAACTGCCACTATTATATATCAAAATTACATCTTGTCACACTTTCACCTCAGTGAAAAACAGAAATTAACGGTAATATTACCGTAAATTTCTGTTTTTCACTGAGGTGAAAGTCCACATATGTGGACTTAATTATTCTGGGAATTTTAAAAGTAGAGATTTAAACCTTGTGTTATTTTAATAATGTTTATTAATTCCTCAATGCACAAATAAATGTTATCTATGTTGTGTAGCGCAGCGAATGAACTTCCAGTTGATTTTCTTCGGTAACGTTAAAACAGGATGAGTTTCATGACAGAAATTGTAATGACAGATTTAAAATAAAAATGAGTAAAAATGAGTACAATTATCACTCTAGTTTCATTTTACCACGTATAATGCGCACGTTTTTGTAAGCCGTGAAATGAATTAATTCTACAAAATGTGTTGTTTGAGCTGTGAAGAGCGTCTAAATGCTTTTAATTACGTATTTTTATGTTGACCCGCTTCCATTGTATCCGTGTAAACACGACTTTTGATTCTTCATACAAACAAAGTTGAAAATGGACTGAGATTACAGTTGAAGGTAGCATATGTAGTTCAACTAAACAATGATCAACGTGATGTTACAGGAGCTGCAAGCCTGCAACTGTTGATCCGTATTTAGCCTGCATATGCTGACCTCTACTGGTCATAAAGGAGTATTACAACATGGGGGGTTTGAAGTGTCTCCTGATTATGCAGTGTCATCAAATATATAATTTTAATTTAAAATCTGTCATAATTTAAATTCTGTTCCAGTGGATGTAAATATATTTGAGGATCATATCCATCATATAAAACCACTATGGCATGTCCTCATTTTGGCTAGACATTATTTCTGTTCTCTAAACTTAAGGAGCTCGAGACATCTTCATTATACCAAACACACTGTAAATCTTTTAATCTCCTCTCAGCTCATGGTCTCATAATCTTGCCTCTACTGGACACTCTTGGTTGTAATGTTTGCACAGGCAACTCACTATCATGCTGTTCTCTCAATTACTGTGAGTCCTTTCCAAAACAAAGAGAGCCTGTTTAATTAGCCTTTATTAGTTAAAGCTTATCAATCGCACTCAGGACATCAAGAGTGTCTCTTGGCACTTGCATAGCAAAAACAATGATTTATATAAGTGAATGAAATCATAATATACCCTATTTACTCTTGCAGTTACATTAAAAACCTTTTGAGCAAACTGTTACAGGATTTATCAGATAAAATGTTTCTAGTAATTTACCCTTCAGCAGGTGGCTGGCCATTGGCTGGGTCTGCAGGTTTTTCCTCTGGTTTGGGGGCCGGTTCTGGTGCTGCAGTCGGGGCCGTCGGTTCTGGGGCCGGGGCTGTGGGTTTCCCAGCTGGTTCTGCTGCTGGAGCTGGAGCTGGGCCTATAAGGTATTTAGAAGCCATTACAAACATTACTGCAAAACAACCTGTGACAGACTGTAAGTATTATTTCAAATGCCTCTCATCTGGAACATATCTTTCTGCAGGTGCTCAAGCAATGAATAATGAGATAATTTAGAGGATAATTACAATGATAACAGACGACTTACCAGGGCCTTCATCATCTTTCTTGTCTTGATTTTCCTTGTCTGCAGGTTTTTCTTCCTGCTGGGTGCAGAGATTGATCATTATCCCAGAGCGGTTTTGCAGTTATGAAAACATTCTCATAAATGACATATGATGGCTTCCATTATTTTAAATTACTCAAGCACCTTAAGCTATAACTTTTACATTTTTAAATGATGTCCTTATGGTGTTTGACATAATAGCAAAGCACCACAAAACATGTTTATAAAGTTAAGCAACGTATATAAATTATACAACGATTGTAATATTGTTACATAAAAAAACTGTTACATATATAATCATATTTCATAATAAAATTGATTTTAAAACAACACATCTATTTATGTATATATGACAATTTTTCTATGAAACATTTATATATACACATTACACATTATACAAACAATAGCCTACTTGAATTAATTATACATGTATAAATTATATATAATACACTATATATATATATATATACAAATACAAATAAATATAATAATATAATATATATATATATATATATATATATATATAATACAAAAAAGGGTAACATTTTTTAATTACATTTTTAACCCAACATTTGTATTGTTAAAACAACCCAGCATTTGTAGTGTACTATATATTAAACTCTTAAACACAGTAGATGCGCTATATACAGAAATGCATTTAAAAATGTAATAAATAAGCAGCATAAGAAGCATTTACATTTTACTTAATAGCTAGAATGTTGATTATTACATATGCTTGAGATAAAAAAGTACCAAAATGTTCATAAAGTCAATTACGTGCCACTTGTAGCCCTCTTACCTTGGCAGGAGCCGGGACAGGAGCTGGGACAGGAGCCGGTGCAGGGGTTGAGGCCGAGGTGGGACCCACAGTTGGACCCCGAAGATCTTCTTCAGCTTGCTGAACATGGCAGCAGCGTCTGATGAGATCGCTGTTGTGTTTATCCATCTGGTGAAACCACGGCCCCATTCCTCCTAATGTTGCTGGCTGATGCAATTAGCACTTTTAGACCACTAATATCCCATCTGCAAGTAGACCTCAGAAGTTAGTCGAGGCCACAAATCATCACAGTGTCTGTCATCTGCAGACCGCGTCTCAAACCATGCCTACAGCCACAAATTTGATATATTTCATCAACTAGCTATTATTCTATTTTATAAAGTTATAAAACATGTCAAATATAGGAAAAGTCATACAGAAAGGAAGTAAAAGTGCTTGTTTCTGGTCTTTTTAAACCATAAAGTTTGATTCACAGTATGTTTCCCAGTAGTGTTCGCAGCCTTTTTTAAGTCACCATACAGTTCAGAGAATATCAGTAAATTGCCATAGCTTTGAGCAGATTTCACTGGTGGACCCGTGAGCTGTTCTGCTGGATTAGTTCGGCTCATATGGAGCGATGGACCACTTACTTAATTAAACCTTAAAGCTTTTCAGTTCAGCTGAGGGGATTTACTGTTGTGGTTTCACAGGGAACAGACAAGACTAACAAGAAGAAGGAAAGATGTCTTTGATCTTACAGGCCTTCCATCTCTTTATTCTTTCCCCTTTTCTAATTTAGAATAGAGACATGTTCATTTTACGTTTCTACTGGCTTAAAAATAATAGAATAGTTACTCACCTTATATTATTTAAGGATAGCCTACATCTTCAAGTTGTTGTGTCATCATTATCCAAAAATGATTAAATGTTTTTAAAATCTAGTTTAAAATGTCCAATGTGTTATTTTAGTATTATTTATGTAGCCAACTATTATAGTCTTTATTAATATTTTGAACTAGATTATATTTGTATATATCAGTTTTCGTTTTAATTTGAGTTAAATTTACTGATTGGAAATTTTGTAAAATACTTCAGTCATTTTGTTTTTGTTCCTTTTAAATATTACAATTTAGGGTTTATTTATCTTTATTTGCTAGACTCAATCAAATGTCAAAGTAACATTTCTAATTTTCCCTTAGTTTCATCTAATGTATATACATACATGGTTTGTCAGTGGGTGGCGACAAACTAACGTCTTTATAAACGAGTCATTAAATCATTTATTCAACAGAATTGTTCACAAACACTGATTCATTTTGAAAGTATACTGTCCTTATGACTGACTCAACGAGTCATTCATTCAAACGATTCGTTCATAATCATTTGATTCGAGATTCAACACGCAACGCAACGGCTCTGTCTCTGTTTGGCTTCCTTTGGAAGTAGATTTGTTGGCGAAGCAAATATAGACAAACTAACTTGAACTATTTGTGTCCGAAATAAAAGTTACTCAATATGAATTTCTTGTTTACTGAGTTGTTAGCCTAGCTTGTCACTTTTACCTCATTAACTTGCTAACGTTAAATGTGAGGTATCAACAGTTGTCGCTTTTTTATTTTGCGTAGTACTGTATACAGTCAGTTGTGGAAGCGTAACTGTTACCATCCCAATAAAGACTAATAATTAACTTGCACGTTTTATTAATGATGTTTTAACACGATAACCTGTATGTAATATGAGTAAGTTACATGGCTGTTGCCATGACGCACAGCAACCGGCCAAACATGTCTCAGTGAATCGTCCTGTTATCATTTGCTGCAAAGACACTTCAGTCATGCAGCGATACCTACATTTAGGTAAGTTAACGTTACAGACATTTCATATCACTTGTTTAATAATGTAAGTTAGTTAAGGAGTCAGTTGTATTGTACATATCATAGACCGTTAGTTCATGTTATAGGCTGGGATCACCATCACCCCTTCTGTAAATGACAAGGCTATTCTGCATAGACAGAATCTAAACAACTTGAGGTTGAGGAAATGATGACATAATTGCAGTAAATTGTATTAAAACAACTTGCATCCTAATTTTAAAAGAGTTTTACTAGGTGTTTAAAATCAGCATATAACCATGTTTAGAAATGTTACGTTATACACATTTGTGTAATACTAACAGTTTTACATAATCCTTGTGACAAGCCCTGATCTTCACAAAATAGGACATAAATTTGTGTTGGTTGTTACTGATCTGCCAAATGTGTCTTTCACACTTGCATTACAGCTGAGCAAAGACTCCCAGACATCGACTACACACAGCTGGCACAGCTAAACAAACTAAATGAAAGGTGGGAATAATGTTGTAAATTATTTTTTTGTAATTCTCGAATGTATTAGTTGCTTGTGAATTTATTAAACTAGTGTTTTTTAATATTACATTTTAAAAAAGGTCAAATAAAGTCTCGCTTCTCTTCACAGTATCAGTTCTACTGAAGAGGCCCATAAACAATTCATGAAACTTTATCAAGGAATATTCCTGCGCCCTAAGACATCTTTACCCAGAATACAACTCAAGAGTAAGATGTGAGTAACTATTTCTTTAATATTTAAAAAATGACTACTGTAATTGGTACTAATTACTAATTGGTAATCACAGTACTGTACATATCATGAGATCAAACCACTAAAACTAGTTTTACTAAGGGAAAAGTTTTTTATTGAAGTCTATGGGGCAGACATTATGAAGTCAGTAATATCCAATGCAAGATCAATTGATCAACAATTGATCACCAAGCAATTTTGAGAAAAAAAAAATATATATATATATATATATTTTTTTTAATTGTAAGATTTCTTTTTTTTTTTGCAGTAGCGGAAACAAGCTTTCATACCATTCCTAGTAACTCTGTCTGAAATAAAGTGTAACTCATGTCTGTTTAGTTTCAGTAAGCTGTTCACGATCAGTTTCAGATAATGCTGTAATCCTCTTACCTGGAGAAGTAGTTTATTCAGCTGCAAAACTTGGTAGTAAACACTGTAGCAAAGAAAACTTAGTAAAGCTCAGAATTAGATTGGATTACTTTATAAATTAAACAGTCATCCACATAAGTCAAATTGAATAGATTTAAAGATACTTTACGAACACATGAAAGTAAGCTCTTAGATTCGGGACCGTATTTGTTTGTAATGTCCCTTATAATGATATTTTAAAAGGTCATGATTTTGTTTATTAGTTGTACTAGAATTGGTTAACATGCTTTTCATATACGTACTGTACTTCCTAGAGTGCCCAAGTTACGCCAAAGGCCCACTCTGTAGGCCAAAAGCGGAAGTGAGTTAGCGTTTTAGCACTCACGGTAAAAGTAAATGTCACTTTTGATCAGTGTAATGTATCCTTGCAGAATAAAAGGAATCATGTCTTTAAAAATATATTACAGACCACAAACCTTTGAACAGTATTCGTCAGTCCTCGGCATTCAGTTGTATTACTTTTTTTTTTTTGCATATTGGGAATGAACGAAAAACTGTATTGCAATGTATTAATCTGTAACTTTACTGTGATCAGGAGCAGTTTTAGGCCCTCGTCAAACTTGCGTCATTCTAAAAATTGCCCATGTGTCCTTTTGGAAAGTCACATCTTGTAGAGTGAAAGTCACACAACAGGAAGTGTTTTCTAAAAGACATGTGGGCCGCACCCTGCAGAGGCGTGACGTAGAAACCGAGGAGCTGTCAGTCATTTCAATCTCACTGTAGTCCCACTCAGAGATGTTCTGAGTAATGTTTACAGTCTTCTCGACAGCCTGCTGGAGCAGCAAAAATGAATGTTCTTGCGGGTAGTGACATATGAGTCATGGCTCTAATTGGCTGGAATATAGATCTGCTCCCAGTTGGAATCGTGAGTCTTGAATAGCGCTGACAAAAAAGGGGTTATTTAAGGATTGGTAAAAGTGAAAAATGGCGAGTGATTATCTTGTAAATCAACTTGGTGACTGCGGTTAAGGTAATCCTGACTGAACGCACTGCTTAATATATAATATATAATTCTGCAGGTTTTAGTTAGGCTGTTTATCAAAAGTTTGGACACCTACTCATTCTTTATTATTACTTTTACCACAATTTAGAAAAATTCAGCCATTCAAACTATAAAATCAGACAAATCAAGGTATGGAAATTGTCTTTGGTTAGACTTTACTTAAAGAATTTATACATTATAAACACAAAAGTTGTGCGCATGCGCGACCAAAATAAAAAATGTGGGTAATTTGCATACTGCTCATTTGCGTACCAACATGATTGACAGGTTTTAATGCACATCGTTTTAGATCGACACTGTAATACTGTAAAAGATTTACATTTGGAATGAATGCATAAATCTGCCAGTTTCAGAGCAAAACGCGAAACTGTGACATTCACTGACTCACTTCACTTTGCAGTGCTAAAACCGGTGTTGTGCCTTATTTCAACCCCCTGCCAAATTATTACCCCTCGTTGAGGTCAGTACCTGATTGCTTAATCCCAACCCCACCCCTAAACAACTAATCCTAAACCTACCAATGCCAGGGGGTAATAATTTGGCGAGGGTCGAAATTCGGCACATCACCTGTACTAAAGTACTTTCTTCCTGGCAACCTGCCAAAATAAAAGCTTGCTAATTTTAGTTTTGAAAATGTTGAACTCGTATAAAAAAATTAAAAAAAAGAAAAATGTAAGTATTAGCATTGTATTTTTTAAAATTATTATAAAATAAATGTATTTTTACATTTTTAATACATTTTAATACATTTTTTATTTTAAAATATAATAGTATTATCACATTTTATTTATATATTATTTTGTTTATTTTATTAAAAAACAAACTAAATAAAATTCAGTAATACTATTATTAATTATTTTATTTTTATAGTTATATTTAATGGGTCAAATGTGCAGTATGAACACCAAACTGAATCTTCAGGTCCTCTCATGAGAACCAGACACAAAAATGTATGTGCACCCATGTTTATTTTTTAGTGCATTAATGATGCCTTATAATGCATTGTACGGTCTTATGATTATTTGTAGCCACAGAGTTAATACATTATACTCTTTGGTAACACTTTAGTTTAGGGTCCAATTTTCACTATTACTAGTTGCTTATTTAGCATGCTTATTATATGATATTGGTGTTTTTTTAGTACTTATAAAGCACATATTAATGCCTGCCCTTCATGGCCATATTCTACATCCCTTAATCCTACCCAACATCTACCTTACTAACTATTAATAAACCATAATTAGGAGTTAGAGGCAAAAGTCATTGTATAGTGAGAATTGGACCCTAAACTGAAGTGTGACCTAATACCTATCTATTGATTGAACTTGCCTTTAGAATGTATAATGCAATAAAATATGACAAACAACCAATTTTAGATGTAACCAGGAATCTGAAAATATTATAATGCATGTTAACTTTGGTTGCAATTCTTTATAAATTATAACATGCATTATTGCATTATACTTAAGGCTTTTGTAAAGTGTTACCATGTTTGAAGTCTTGTCATGCAATCACTTAAAGTAAAAGAACCTTTTTTTATTTCTTGCAGTGTTAAACTACAGTTTGTCATGAATATCCTCATTTATTACATTGGCAAGTGATGGATAAAAACTTTATGAGAATCATCTGATCTTCTCTATTCCTCTTGGCAGCCAACCTCCAGTGAAGTTGAGAGTATATGAGTCTGTCCAGGAGGTCAGCAGACATCAGCCACATGGAAAACTGGCTCAGGATTCATTTATGAATCATGTGATCAAAAGCCCTGAAGAAATTGTGAGTATGACTAATGGTTCTTTGTGGGTTGTTTAAAGGCCCTCTGGACATATTGATGATACAAATGACTGATATAAAATACTCATTTGAATGGTTTGTCAGACCTGATTTGAAGCTGCTGTTCACCCAAGTAGTTCACCCAAAAATGAAAATTAGCCCATGGTTTACTCACCCTCAAGGTGCATATGACATTCTTCTTTCAGACGAATACAATCTGAGTTATATAAAAAAAATAATAAGGCCTTTATTAACCCCCCTTTATTATCCCCTTTTATGACGGATAGATGCACTTTTATGGACTTCAAAACAGAAACTGCCATTATAAAACTTGGAAGAGCCAGGACATTTTTTAATATAACTCAGATTGTATTGTCTGAATGAAGAATGTCATATACACCTAGGATGACTTGAGGGTGAGTAAATCATGGGATAATTTTCATTTTTGGTGAACTATCACTTTAACCGCAGGAATAAAAAGTGCAATTAAATAAAATAATTATTTTACTGCACATTTTCAAAATGCAAAACAAAATAACATATTGTTAATTTATTATTACATCTATTCCCAGCTTTATTATGTGTCCAAACAGAACGACTCTCATTACTGCATTATACAGTAATTAGAAGAAACACAGATGAGAATTAGAAACACCCATATGTATTATGCTAATGAGAATTGTTGAATGTGTCTATTGAGTGCATTCATTCACTCTCAACCAGTTTATTATTATTAGACCGACACTGTTTTATATGTTTGTATTTATAACATAAGTGATAAAACTGACATCGGACTGTCCAACATCCAGGGCTTCCATCTGCCAACAGAGGGCAGTATATCACCTTTTCAGCGTGTCAAACAATCATGACTTTTTTCTGCTCAGGGCCACATGCATCCCACAATTTCTTTGAATAATATTTGAAGCGACACAGTTTTAATTAGTTTTAGCCATATTAAATCTTTGGCAAATTAAAATCGTAGCTTTCATAAAAAAAATGAAGACGATATTTTGGAGAATTCACTGTTGAATGACATCTGGTAACACTTCATTAAGAGCATAATAGAGGATGGGACTAATCTCCTGCCCTCTCTGCCATTATCTTACAGCGTAATCTTAATTCATATCAATGTGCCCTGTTTCACTTTCCTGCTTACACAGTTCATTTGTGAGAATAGAGAGGAGGAGAACAATGTAGCTTTCTTTTGTTGCGCAGTCCAGGATTGTGGGATTGAAGTATCCAAATAGCATTTCCTCTTCTTATATGTTTCTTGAAGGTGTTTGGATATCGTTCCTTGTGATATATTTCCCTCATTTATTTACTGAACTTCCCAGGGATAATGGATCTGTTTTTATGGTTTTTCGTGACTTTGTAGGACAGATAGACACCAGAGACACTGGAAAGAGAATATGGAGATCTTTCAGTGGAGGATCAGAGCATGGTTGGTGTGAAAATTTAATATGAACTAGATTTTTATGTTCTGTTGAGAGAGGCCAACCCTTGGATTTTATGATAATTTGCTCCCCATGTACTTTATGGCACAGATTCCACTTTTAATGTCCATTATTGTTCAGAATTCTAGGGTTGGTAATTTCTTTTAATGTTTTTGAAAGAATTTCCTCATGCTCACCAAAGCTGCATTTATTTGATCAAAATACAGTAAAACACGTTAAGCTGCAAGCAGCGATGAAAGGCAGTTTTAGGAAAACAAAGCACAGCACGGAGGGCAGTATATAATGATAATAAATATAGGAGGACTATGTTAAAGGATTTGTATTTGCACACTTCCTGCTACCAGCAGGTGGTGCTATTGCTATAACCAAATATGAGCATGGTCATGTGTTCAGGACAGGACTCTTATCAAACATGTGAAATTTGGGGCATATTGGACATTGTATGCCTGAGTTACTGCAGGCTGTCTGTGGTTGCCTAGCAACATCGGAACTGCAAGCAATATTGAACTATATGACATATTCATGTCTGAAGGGCTGAAATTAGGTGTACATTTGTCAGGTCGCCAAGGGCACACCCTTCAACGAAAACTCAAGATCTTTGCAATTTAACGTCGCAAAGGCCTTAAGATTACACTCACCAAATTTGAAGAGGATCAGATCAAAACTGTAGGAGGAGTTTGTTAAAGTACAACATCAGGAAATTGCGAAAAATGCACACAATCTTGGAAGAAGTTCAAAATAGCTGACTTCCTGTTCTGTTTAGGGCTATGCTCCAAGAGACCAGGGCAAAAGAAACAAAAAAACCTTGCTGATCACAAAATTTTGAACGGTAATGAATTTTTAAATTAAATTTATTTCTCTGAGTCTGAATTTTTCAGCAACATTACTCTATGATAAGTGTCAAATGATCCTTCAGAAATCATTCTTATATACTTATTTAGTGCTCAAGAAACATCTCTTGAAATGCAATGTTGAAATCAGTTGTACTGCTTAATATTGTTGTGAAAATAGTTTTTTTTTCTCTCAGCATACTTTGATGAAAAGAACAACATTTCAATTAGAAATCTTTGTAACATTATAAATGCCTGTCACTTTTGATTAATTGAATGCACCAAATTTAATACATGAGAGTTTTTAAAACCACTAAGCATTAGCAAGCACCACCATCCCATAGGAGAAGCTTGTACCAGTGCACCATGGTAAAACATAATCAGCGTGAATTCTGAGCACTCAGTGTGTGATAGATGGACTGTGCCTTAGGCGGAGTTAATGGAGGCAGATGGCAAAGCATTTCTTCTGGATTGCTTCACTACTTTGATGTGCTTTGCATGCTTAGTTATAACAAGGGAGCATTTGTGCTTTAATGTGCCATATTACAACTGAGTAGCATGCATCACATACAGAGAGGTTCATGCATGGGCAGTTGGAAGCAAAACTTCCCGTGATGCCGGTTTTGCATTTGTAGTGACATTACCTACGGGGTTTTGAGATGCCCTTGTAGACGTTTCTTAATGCTTTTTCATGTCTTCACGTTTTTTCCCCTTCCAGCTCAGTGTCTGGATATCTGGGTCGTGTATGCCAATTGCCATCGGGGGAATATGTTTGAAAGATGTGAGCTGGATAAGAGAAATAGGTCACGATTCTATTCGATTTGGGAGACTGAATCGTCTCGTCCCTGTGATGTTCCGCCTTGTGACATTCAGCGGACTATATTGTGAACGAATCTCAGCCATGTGGAAATGAGATTAGAAAGGGAAAAAAATCGCAAGCCCACAGCGATAGACACTCGACGGTGCCACAGGAAGCACTATCAAATGACAAATGAGTTTGCTTTAAAGGTAAAGAAAATAACCGATTTGGTTTAAAGTCAACAAGAAATCTAAATGTACCTTAAAGCACATTGCTTTTCTTATTGTGCATGATCCTTTTGTGCATGTTATTATTACTTTTTTAAAGAAAAAAGCTTGTCTTTCTATCAAAATGCAATAATTGTTCTGATTTTTAGTGATATGCTCTTACATTTCAACACTCCAATTTCATAGCCACATTTCAATCCATTGCAGATAGATAAATCAAAGATCCAGCCTATGTTATTCTCATAAAATTTGCTGTTTTATTGTTAGTCCATGCTGCTAGGTATCGGAACTACCCGTACACCTTTTGTCCCGAAAAGCCATTTATCTTTGTTTTGCAAATATTTTATTGTAGTACATGTTTTGCCAGTGGCAGCTTTAAAGCTACACTGTGTAACTCTTTTAGTTTATTCTTAGCTAAAAACACTTAGTTCTTTCAAAAATATATGTGCTCAATAATGTATATTTACTTCGTTCAAGTAATAATGTATTCTCGTGAGTGTATAATATGCCATTGAAAATACATACGGGTAAGGGTTCTGATGTCGATCGCCATGTTGCCCCTCCATCTTGAAAGTACATTAGCCAAAGAGGGACATACCCATTAATTCAAGCTTCGCCTTTCGCGTTTATGTTTGAGTTAACACTCATGGACGAGGATCGAACTGGAAGCCATGTTAATCTTGGACTACACTGGCCACCGTAGGAGTTAAAACGAAATCGGAATTGAGAGGAACAGAAACTAATATTCGCTGGATGGTCATATACCTTTTCACTGCTAGATGGGGGTAAAAATCACACAGTGTAGCTTTAACTTTATTTATATTTGATAAATGTTTTATTATTATTAATAATAATCATTAACATACATAAAAGCTTGGGATAGTCATTACACTCTAAAATACGCTGGGTTGTTTTAACCCAGTTTTGGGTAAAATATGGACAAACCCAGCCATTGGGTTACATTTTTAAATTACATTTTAACCCAATGGCTTGGGTTAAAACAAACCAGCATTTTTTAAGAGAAGGGTTTGGGACTGTACTTATTGTAGTGCCATGAGGCAATCAAGCGTTGCTGTGATGTAATTTTCTAGTGGTTTTACAGTGATTAGTCACTTTACATTTTAGATTGGCTCTAAACAATAAAAAAAACCTAGTGGATGTGAAACTGAGCGCCACCCGTGAGAAAAGATGGCAGATTTCAAATTGATTTAAAAAAGATTTCATCTTTTTCTAAATGTAAATGATTAGTTTTCTTTATTCTAAATATTCTTCAATGTTGAATATCCTCAGATATATGAAGAGTTCAGATGCAAAAGCCTTTAAGTGCCATTTGAAATTTTCTTCTAAAATGATCATTTTTATCAAGCTTGTATATTTAAGTTCAGTAATTTCACTTAAATGTCAATGAAGATTACCTATTAATTGTCATTTAAGTGAAATTACTGAACTTAAATATACAAGCTTGATAAAAATGGTCATTTTAGAAGAAAATTTCAATGGTATTGCATCTGAACTCTTCATATGCAGATTACAGAAGTAAAATAGGTTGCAAACTGCGTTTTGATTTGACTTTTATGTGGACAATGTAATGATCTTGAATTTGTAAGAATGATTTACACCACACTGTCATTTCTCATCTCTTCTAAACACATTTTAAACTCCTCTAAAGGTCAGTTGGTTGATTTGAAGGTCATCTGATGACCTGGTGTGTGTGCATACACTAAGTTCTATGTACACAGTTGTCTAGTATGTCTTTACAACTGCTCTTGTCATGAAGCCAGTTTTCCTCATCCGGGTCTCATGGGGAGCTGGACCAACTGTGCTGGCAACTTACACACACACACGCTCATACACATACTTCCTGCTCTTGCACGCTGTTCCCGTGAGAGCTTGTCTCTTGCCAGCTCTGGAGGCAGGAAGTGCTTGGCTTCCCCCATGCTGGCTTTGCCCATGAAGCTCCACGTCCAGGAGTCCATTGTAACAGTCAGAGCAGGGCAGTGACGGGGGAGGGTTGCTCCAGAAACCAGCGGAAGACGTTCAGCTTATTTAATGAAGGAAGCCAGCCAGCACAACCTGCTTTGTGTGCACTTTTTGACTGTATTTTTTTATTTTTATAGTGCATGTATTTATTTTGCTCTGTGTTTCAGGGCTCTGACCCCTTCTCAACACTTCACCCTTTCCCACAATCCTCCTCTGTGTTTCCTGGGGATGTGTGCTGGACAGAGAGTAACACTTTGACCCAGAAGAGATTTCAGTGTTACCTGAAACTCTAATCGGTGTAAATATGAGGCATGTGTATAACATTTATTCATATTATACTATTATATTAAAAACACAATTTAACATCTGTTACCATCTATATATTCAGCCAACAGGCGTAATTATCTTCTAGTGCAGTTCAGATGTGTAAATCACGTGAAATGTTTAGTTTTATGGTGTTTTCTTAGAGTTTAGACCATTTGGAAAGCTCTTGGGCTTATGTGTGCGGAGCGAACGATTGGCCGTGTTCCCGATCAGCCTACAGGTCTAAACCACTGATGTATTTGCTGTTTAAGATGTTATGGAAACCTGCTAAACTTTGAACCTATTTTGTATCTTCCCGGTGGTTGGTGGTGATATTTGGATACACTTCTTTTTTGATAATTAGTTTTTAGATTAGGATTTACAGTCTATATTAAATGTCCAGTTCAAGGTCTTCAATTGAACTCAATGGACATTCAGATATAAAAAAACGGATATTATGTGGCCTTTAAACAGCATGCCTTAATTCAGCTCAATAGTGTCTGGTGTAGTTTATTGGAAAAACCATGTCAAATGAGTTTAAGGTGGTAAAACCGATTTGTGCAACATGCTAGATGGTTTGTTCCTGGTCCAAACTGGTCTAACCTGCTTCTACCAGGTCAAAATTAAGCATCTATCCCGGTGCTCTGAATAGTTTATCTACCTGTGCTGTGCCAGAAAACACTTTCTTCTCACTTTGCTGTGGATCAGTTTGTTCTTTCACAAGACATTCATGATCAGATATTTAATATGTTGGCGCTTTAACAAACTAGAAAACCCAGGATTGTATTACTCTTCTTCACAGTGGGAAAGGAGCACCAGAGAGAAATTAACTAGACTGTATTTTTTCTGGAATTATGACCAGCGGCATCAGGTGCTGTTCACAAATGGTATCGCTGACGGTTCTGAGTGATGGAGTCAGGGGATAAGTGCACTGGTAAATCTCTTTACTGGAGGAGTGAGGTTTCTTTCGAAAGAAACTCTGAATATAACAACAGCTGCAGTGGAAACTTCATCATCATCATTGGAAAGGTCGAATGGGATTGGGAAGAAGGGAAAGTCCACTTCTGGGCTGGTCAGTCAAGGCTCGGTGCTTTGGACCAGACTCCCTTGTTTTCAGACTAGAGAGAAAAACAAACACCTAAAGGATTTATTTGTCCCAAAGCTGAGTAAATGAACTCATTGACTTATCTAGCTTTAATATAAACCAGGTATTGTCTGTTTCTATGCTGTTATTTAGTAGACTGGCCTGATTCTGTTGTTTTCATGTCAACTCAATGGATTTTGCCTCTCATATTTTTCCCCACTGTCATCATATTTGAGCACAAGATACCAAAGTGTTTTAAAGCTCAAATATGATCTCAGATCTTTTTTATGTTCTCAGATTCAAGATCAAATTAGTTGTGCTTAGCAATTTATGTTGTTTATATGGCTAAAATTTTGACTAATTTGTTTCTGTTTTTATTTATTTAAGGAAACTGAGAATCGTCTGAGGGAAAGTTGTCCCTTTTTTGGGTCGGTATGTGTAATGGTGTAATAAATATGACTAAAGTACATAACAAAATTACTTCAGCTAAAATGAAAATGGATACAAATTAATTAATAATACTATACTAGTATATAAATAATACTAAAATAACATTGGACCTGAACCAAACTGGTAATTTTGGAGCTTCTACTACACAATAAACGTTTTTTTATTTGGTTACCTGACAAAGGTTTATTTATTTTATTTTTGTACAGGGCAAGTCCATTAAGTCTTCTGGGATATGAAAAAGCAACCTTTAAGACAATTATATTTTACTTTGGGATTTGTTGGTGAGTGTTTGGCCCAAACAAATGCAAAGCAGAAAGCTGCACACTTGTCTTAATGCCTTTGCTTCATGTTTTTATAGCAGAAATTTGGAAGAATGATTGATCCCTACAGGGTGCCACTGACAAACCTCCTCACTGTGCCCGAAATGTTTATGAGATGCAATATCAAGTTTGAAAATGTGTTGTTGTTTTTTTTAAACAACGACTTTAGTTTTTCCATTTAACAGAATCTCCTGCTAGGCGTGTGAAATGGTTTTATTTTCACAGAGTTGTGTTTTGGTCCAAAAAACGTTCTCAGTTTTGATGACATACACACGTGTTGGCTGTGGAGTCTTATTTAACAGCTCTGACAGTTATAATTTGCGCTTGAGCTCTGTTTTGTCAGGATTCGGGACTTTGGCTGTTAGTAGGAGAACCTCAGAACCAGCTGTGAAACTGAGACTACTAAGATCTGCTACACATGAGGAAACGGATCACTTCTTCTCTGTCTTTCTCACACGTCCATGGCAGCCAAGCTCTGGTTGGTGAATTTCAATTAAGCCAAATCACACCAACTATCTGTATTGTAAATACTTGTTTAGTTCTCTCGAACGTGGTACTTCAGTTTTGTTTGACTAGCGTAACCAATAAGGATGCATCTGCTAGTCAATCAGTGATCAAAATCATTTACTCACTCTCATGTCCATCCAAACATGTATGACTTTCTTTTTTCCCGTGGAGCACAGAAGATATTTTGTAAAATGTCTTGTTTTTGCCCATACAATGAAAGCCAATAGGGTCCAATGTTTTGTTACCAATATCTTCTCCTTTAAAGGGATACTCCACTTTTTTTGGAAATAGGCTGATTTTACAACTCCCCAGAGTTAAACAGTTAGAATTTTACCGTTTTGGAATCGATTCAGCCGATTTTCAGATTTTTAGAAGAACATCAGTAACCAGACAGTTTCTGGTCTCATTGACTTCCATAGTATAGTATATATATATTTTCCTACTATGGAAGTCAATGAGACCAGAAGCGATCTGGTTTCTGATATTCTTCTAAATATCAGAAAATCGTCTGAATGCATTAAAAACGGTAAAATCCAATTGTTTAACTCTGGGAGAATTGTAAAATGAGCCTATTTCCGAAAAAGTGGAGTATCCCTTTAAGACAAGCACTAAACCGGAACTAACTCAGGGTGCGATTTCCCGAAAGCATCGATTTGCCAACTATGGTCGCAAGTTCCGTCGTTATCAGCATAGTTCAACGAGTCGATGTTTCCCGAAACCATCGATTCCAGCAAACATTCGCAAACAGCATCGCAAAGTTGTGTGGTTTGAACGACAGCTCGACCTGTGGTTAGAGTGATCGTTTCTATATTGCAACACATTTGGACGTAATAAATCCTTATCTTGAGCAAAATAAGCAAGCTGACATTCAGTACAACCAGCGTCTTTTATTTAGAATACATACAAATGTAATTTTCGTCTTTTAGTTTGTCAAAAGATTTGAAGTAACGTGTTTGAAGAGTGCGCATGTGTAAACGTGCTCTACTATGTAAGAACGAGCCAAATATTGAGTCTGGTAATAAAGCAAAACAACTGAGAACAATTAGAAATAGTCCTCAGATGACATGTCTGTAATTTATGTAAAACAAATCTAGCGTTAATTGGATCTCAAACAGTTTCATTAAAAGTAGTTATTACTCCACCATGTGCAAAACCAACGTGGTTGAACGATACTTTGCGACAGTAGGTTTCGGGAAACAGTCGTGACTAGCTAGTTGATTTTTCCAACGATGCATCGTACTATGGTAGCACCCCAGAATAAACCAACCTAGACTGCCATTTTTCTGCGTCTCTTTCAGCAGGGATATAAGACTGTAAGACTGCTGCAATCTGATGTGCATGATGGATGTGGCTTTGGGCATTTCCGATGAAACAGATATTGGACGAGTGATTGCTGGTTTTTAAAGAGCTTGTCGATTCCGACTTTCTTGGTGGTATAAAAGGGATGAAAAGCTAAATTTTATTTTTCTCTAAATTCTGTCTTGACTTTTTGCCTCCTATTTTACTTGAGCTCTAGAAAAGTGAAGACAATTTAAGGAAAGACAGTGGAGGTTATCAGCAATGAGATTTGCACGTTCAGAATCGAATTGATTACCCGAAGAAGGTTTCCCTTTTATCTTCAAAGTAAAGTGGCTCTTAGAATTTGAATTAAGTTTGCTGGCCATTCTAACCCCAAAACAGCTTTGTGGCTTTAACTTTCAGATAGCCTTATCGATGTACCTCTTTCTTGGTGATTTATGTCAGGGGCTGCTCTCGGTTTAGTGGCAATTTTCCCGGTGCATTCTCTGGAGATAGTTCGCAGGAAAGTATTTGGTGGCTGATAAGATAGTGTTGTAAAGGCGGCCTGCTCCGCAGATAAGGACCATTACAGTTATTTGTTGAAAGACAAAGCCTCTCGCTGTCTGACAGACCTGTGAAAGCTGCTCGGTGAAAGCGGCTGGCCACTGAAACCTCTCTGATGCGGCTGTAATTGTCTCCCGAACTGAGCAGCACAAACATGTAGAATGGTCCTTAACCCTTCTCACGGGAGGTGAAATGCGTGTCTTTGCTGTAGGGTCTTCGTGACACTTCTTTGTTTTGTTGAGGTTATTGTTCATTCTTTGCTTTGATAAAAAAGGGTCATTTTATGAAACGCTTGCCATTTACAATTTGATAAGGCTTTTTTAAAAATACTTTTGTAAGATTTGAAACATTGTTTTAAAGAATAATTTAAAGGTTTTTTCACCCAAACATGAAAATTCTGCCATCTGTCTATCATCCCTTATGTTGTTCCAAACCCTTGACGTGTGAGAACAAACCTCTTATAGAAGCACAAACGTTCATGAGAATGAACCTCATTGGTTCTTGCGTAAGCTCAAACATGCTGCGTAACACACACAATATGTAATACATGTTAGGACACAATTATGACTTCAAAAAAAATTAGTTTTTTCAGTTAAAGTTGACGTCAATCTTTGTAGGGTAAATGCTGTAATGCTAATCTTACCACAAATCCAAAAGTTATAGAAAGTAAAGACTAATTGCTAGCTTTTGCTTTCCTTAAAATGTGCATATTTGCAGCAAAGAGAAACAGAGGTAAAAAATGCATTGCATGATGTAAAGAAAATAATTAAATTAAAATGACTGGATATGTGGTGATGTGTTTTAGAAAGTGAATATTTATACTGGAAAAGTTAGTATCAACTACTATTTCTGTTGGTAATTTTTTTACACATTTATGAATAATACAAATGGCACTTGTTTTGTAGAATAGGACTCTTGGGATTTCAATAGTTCTTCCTCACTTTCTCAACTCTTTCCTGTTTTATTCTTCCCTTCACTTCTCCTGTTTTTATTCAGCACCACAGGCTCTGTAGCGCAATCAGCAGATATTCTCACCAAAAAAAGTTAAATTCAGTTTTTTCCCATTCATTCAGTGATAAGTTCCCTCCAGTTAATTAGAATCTTATGGAGGGATTAAACCTTGCAATTATTATTATTATCTACAGAGAATTCATAATTAATGGAAGTATATGGAAATGTCAGTGAGGATCTTGGAATTAAGTCAGAGACCATTTCCTAGTCAGTATCGATTAGCAAAATTTCAAAATGGTTTTCAGGTTTAATTTGGCCTTTGACAAGAAAGCTGTTGTTTTGCAACAATGCACTTTTATTAAAGTAAAGTAATATTTTATTCAGGTTTGAAGAAAAGAGGATGAAATAAAAGCTGGCGAGATGCATATCTGACTGGTTGGACTTCAGTGCCGTTTTCTAAGACAATAAAGAGAGATCTGATCTGACTTGCGAAGCTGATGGCTTTAGTTTCATTTGCAATACATTAACCCGTTCTTACATTAACCACAATATATTAAAGTCGGCATGAAATCAAATTTTACAAAAAAAAAATTTATATGTAATATTGTAGTGTTTAGTATCAATGATTTATCTGTGCACTTCATTATTTTTTTTAAATTCATCTATCCTTATAATCTTTAATCAAATACATTGCACTTCCCTCCCCCTCGAAACGTCCTCTCTTCTATTTCGGTCATGTGCAATGACGAAAGGTGCAGACCAGATCCGATGAGGGTGTGGCTATCGGTGGCTAAATGGTGGAATTGCATTCGGATTACTGCGTTTCAGCTTGGATATACAGTCACAACAAGGAAAAAATGACAATTTCTACTTCTGTTTCACGCTGACTTTAACATTCTCTGTATCAGAACTGATACAAATCTCAGCTCACCAGACGCAATAGCTGGTAAAATTCACTTTTTGCTTCCCATCCTGGCTTTTCTGATTAATATAATTTGGTAAAAAAATATTTTGGAAGTGATTGGATGTTGACAGCAAGTAGCTGTTCTGTGTTTTTTTTTTTTACTTTTGTGTAAAAATCTATTGCATAATTTTGTAATCATCTCTCTTCTCATTTATATATATATATATATATATATATATATATATATATATGTGGATTTTGTATGTAAACCCCAAAATGTTTCATCCTGTGGGTGGCTTATTTTTAATTTCAAGGAAAACCCTGCTAAAGTGCATTATCAGCCAGACCAACATGAAACATACAGATTGTTTTGAGCTAAAATTGCAAAAATAGAACTTTACTTGCACAGATTAGATGTGTTACCAAGATGACCTTTTCTTAAAGAGAATTTCTTTTATTAAAAACAATCAAAACATGTACCACTGACTGAACAGAAGCGGTTTTCTCATTTTGTAGTGGAGTTCATCGACATATCTTCGTAATTTTCATTAAAACAAACTAATTTGGTACCATCTTTTGAATCAGCTCGCTCTGTAGAAACCAGGTAGATCAGAACTTTACATAATGTCTCTTAATGACCTAAAATGTTTAACTCAGGTGACCTGACATGAACATTGGCTTTTTCCTATCCATAGATAGATGATGTTACTGCTAATTGTATCTTTTTACAGGCTGTTTTGCTCTCAAAAATGACCCACAGTATAAAATATGATATCCCATTATCTTAACTGCATAATGTGTTTCTTTTTACCCACATAGTGCTTTGGCAGGAGGATGGGGAATTACAAACTTGCTGCAGAGAGGATGTTTTGTGAACCCTGAAATTAAGACTGCCAAACTGTATGCGAAACGTTCCTGTAAATTGTAAACTCACGCTTGTACATCTCTGCTATTGCTGTTAGGACTAAGCTCTGCCATCTGTGTAGTGTTTTACAGCGAATGCATTTGAGTTTATTGATTTGTAGTCTGGAGTGTATCAAAGATAAAAAAGCAGCTGTATAATGCATTTTAGATGTTTGAAAACTCTTTGGTAAGTAATTTTTTGTTGTGCAGTACTGTTTGACCTCAAATCAATAAGCTTTTGTAGTAATTTTTGGAAGGTAAACAGACTTTCAGAAATATGTTAGCTCTTGCTTAATGGGTGATTAACAGTTAACATACTTTAGGTAAACTTTGATAGTATGCTTTTTGAAAAACACATTTTGATAGTAGGCTGATCTCTGCAATTTTTAACAAACAGGATGGAATTAGTTCAACAGATTGATAATATCGTAAAATATTACAGAATTCCTCAAATACATTACTTATATTTACTGATGATAGTGCTGTGTTACTGTTAGTGCTTCCAAGGGGGATGGTGTGGTGTACATGAAATACATATACTTAGTTAAATATTTTGTACAATATTTCAAGATTTCAGAAAGTGCAATAACAGAATTTTTTCTTGTTATTGGCATGGAAAGGCAGGTGGATGTCAATCATACTTCAGAGATGGAATATTCTAATACAAGGCCAAAGCCGACTCTGAGACTGACACTGATTTACTGAACACACAAGCCACACGCAAGCGCTCACAAAGGATTGATTGGTGGATTTGACCTTCATCCAGCATAAGCAAACTCGTGTGCGCACAGTCTATCGGCATTGTGATAACTCACTCATGCTGGCAGCTGTGTGGTCTTGATGGTTAAACTCCTCCCTGGCTCTTTCACTTGAGATTGTATCTCTTGGATGCCCATGGAACTAGACACCATGCTAAAACCATCATAATCACACTCTAATACACTAGTTTTCCCTTAAGAATTCAGCTTTAAACATAATAACATGATGCAGAGGGTTTTCTTAATAGCACAGCGTTCAGGTTTCATATCTGAGTTGGTGCCTGTAGGACAGAAAGGGTGTACAAGATTAAGGAGTTTTTTGTTTGGGTTGCAGGGGTTTGTCTAGGACACACACTTACTTTTAATGCAGATTAGACTAGATTTTGAGTCAGTTTATCTTTTAAAGAATTCTTTAATGGACACTGAAAGTGCAATTTAATAGCTGCAGGTCGCTAAATCGCTGTTCTTTTGGTCATTAGTAGCTGTTGCTAGCAGACTGCAGTGCTCAAGTGTATAGAGATGAATCAGTTGAGCATAATGACTAGACAGTGAAGCTCATACTAGTCAACTATAAGCTCATACTATATTCATTTAGTTTTTAGATTTGACTACTTGACAGTTCATAACATATAGCAAAACATAACATCATATCATGTATCGTATCTCATATACATACGATACTACATGCCATAACCCGGCTCAGAGTTTAAGACCAAAAAGTGGGATTCAAGAATTTAATCAAAAGATAACCAATTTATTTACCAAACAAAACCACAAAATGCTGGCAAAAACATAAAGGAAAAAACATGCAGGAGAAGGAAGTTATCAAATAGAATCGAATAGGAAATTTCAAAAGGGTAGTTTGTCTGTGGCTTAATTGCTTTAAAAAATGAGTAACAGATTTAGAGTAGTTTTCCCAACACTGGTGTGAACGTCCATTGAATAGAGTTTGGTGTTTATCCTCCTGAAAAATTAATTTGTTATTCTTTGTGTGTTTTGCAGCCCCAGTGAGAGATCCCAGTCAGAGCATCATGTCATTTATAAACTGCTGAAGGGAATCGAGAGTCTGACCTCACAGCTGGGCTTGCAGGAGCTGAAACAGATTAGTACCGTCACCACCGTTGAGACCTGGGACCGCGGACAGATCAGTGAGATACACACAGTCACACACAATCGTTTTTGTAAAGAATATCCTGGCCATTATTTATATAAAGTATAATAGAAGGACAAAAGCGCACCAAAAAGAGTATCATAAAAGGGGTTAATTTGATCCATGCACTATATTAGAGTCTTCTGAACTCATACAATAGCTTTAAGTGAAAAAACATTTCAAATTTAAGTAGTTATATTAGTATTATTAAGTAGTATGATTAGAAGTAAAGTATTAACCCAAGACTTGGTAAAACACATGAACTAATGCTTTAATAGGACAATGTGTAGGAATTTCTCCCATCTAGCGGTGAAAATGTATTGCATTCAAACGAATTGTGCTCTACAGCGTCTCCAGAGCCTAGCTTTTTCAAATGCGTTTTGCATCTACGGTAGCCATTATGTACCAAAAGGCTATGACATGATGTCTTATAATAGCACTTCGTCGATTGTTTCTTTAGGTGAACCTGTCTTACCACCACAATGAACACCGTGGTGGAAATGACTGTGGCGGAAATGACATTTCCCCCTTTTCATCTAAAATATCATGCTATGTTAGCCTGTTAATATTAGTTTTACAGTTAGCATTTAATATACACAAATTACACATTATTAAATTAATTTTATTCAGTTATTTTTACGTCCACGTGAAATATGAGCCTTTTGGAAATGACGGCCAATAAACATATTCTCAGTTTTAGTCATATTTACCTTGATTTTTCTTCTTTTCATTACCCCTAAAGAGGTCACCCTTTCACCCAGGCATGTGTTCACTGTGGAGTTTCTATTGCTATGGTTACTAAGTATTCAAACCTAAAACAATGATCCCAGGATTCTATTTTGTACAGTGTGGTGGAAATGACAGTGAACCCAAGGGACAAGGGTTCTACTTATGAAAAATATATGAAAATGTGAATAAATATTGCAATATATAATATGTATAATTGAAATAGACATTATTTTATAATTTGTACTTGAAATCTACATTATTTAAATATTTAATTTAGTATTAAGCAAGGTTGAAGGTACAAAGTCTGGCTTAGGGACAAGGGAAAACAGTACAAATCATGCATAAAAGGCCTCATATTATATAATACAAAGAATGATTGAACCACAATTCACTTTTTTATAAGTTCCCCTTAGGGTGAAGTAAGTCTGACAAAATCAAAAAAGAAGAAATATTTTTTAGATTTTATTATTTCATCCAGGGACAAGAAAAGTGCCATAGTTAAAGAATCACCCATTTATGAATAAAAATATTGATTTTAAATAATAAAATACACAAAAAAGTACACATTGTCCCTTTAAGATTGTAGAAAACCACATGGCTGTTTGACAGGGATTGACTTCAGTCTCATCTGGAGATGATTTAATCTATCATTGTCATCCACCATTTGTGCTTTTTCAATGGCAGATGAGAATTCACCACACTCATTTCATAAATGAATTGTACATCTTTAGAAGTTTTCCTTTTTCTTGCTCAGCAGGTTTTTTAGATTAGAAACAGTTTATCCATGATATTTAGGCTTCATAAACAGTATTACCACACTAGCTTGTTCAGATGCAGAGCCTTGCAAGACATTTGGCTTTCCAAAGAAGATTTTGAAAGATTCTCTCTTTCAAAACTGTTAGTTTTATATATTAAATATCAGTGGCCTCATGCAACACGATCTATCAAGACAAATCGAACACATCTTCATCGACATCATCTTTCAGTCTTGCCTTTGAATATTGTCAAGTGTTTCGATGCGTTTCTAAAAGGTTGAGAAGCCCAGCCCCGCGTGCTTGATTTTCTATCGACGTGTCCATTCGTCTGCTAATCTGTGCTCAATAACAGCCACATGTTCTTTCAGGGCCACTAAGCAAAAACATAAGAGAAACAATTTGATGCAAGTATGAATTAGTGCCTCCACTCTGATGGTTACCATTTTGCAAACGTCTGGTGTTTCGGAGATGGAGATTTCTTTATTGATTCGTCTGGAGTGGTGGTAATGGCTGTGGCGTGTTGTATGTCACAGATGGAGGGGGGAAGGGTTCGTTATGGATGCAAGTTTTAGCTGCAGATGATTACAGAGCATAAACACTGTGATTTGCCTTTGATAGCCGTCTGCGCCAGGCTGAAAAATTTGCGTGTGAGGAGTGAGAGATGTCTGTTTTTCTTAGCGTATATTGAGGGTTTGCTTTCACAGAGCAGGTTTTCATCTAATTCAGATCTTTGTGTCAAGGTGATTTATTTGTCTTAAAATATTGATAGATGACTGGAGGATATGAAAACTGCTCATTCCATAGTGTCTGTATATATGAAGAGTTCAGATGCAAAAGCCTGTTGCCATTTGAAATTTTCTTCTAGAATGATAATTTTTAACTTCAGTAATTTAACTTAAAGGGATAGTTCACTTTGAAATTAATTTTTGATGTGTTTTAGCTTACCTCAAGGGCATCCAAGATGTAGGTGTCTTTGTTTCCACAGTATTTTCAATTTTGATATTTTTAGGTCATACCGTTGTTGTCCACTTGGACGCGAACTGTGATTACACGAGGTAAAAGCGATATAAATACTGTTCGTTTTCTCACACAAACCGCTCGTTTCATGTCTTATGCCATCAATGTGTCCTTGCATTTATGAGTCATTAAATCATGTTTCATTTGGACTTCTCTGTGCATGCTCTTTTAGAAAATCCCCATAGACTTCCATTATATGACTGACAGACAACAGCGGTTTGACCATTGTTGACCATTTTCAAAATGTCTAAATTGAAAATTCTGTGGAAACAAAGACATTTGTTCTTGGATAAAGATCTTGGATGCCCTTGAGGTAAGCTGAAACATATCAAAAATTAATTTCGAAGTGAACTATCCCTTTAAATTGCAATGAAGATTACCTATTAATTGTGATTTAAGTGAAATTACTGAACTTAAATATACAAGCTTGATAAAAATTATCATTCTATAAGAAAATTTCAAATGGCACTTAGATGATTTTGCATCTGAACTCTTCATATATTCCTCAAAAGAATTTTGAGGTTTTCACGGATTTGTGTTATACTTTGCACGGAGATGATAATGTCAAGCCCACAAAACGCCATTGTCTTATAAATGATTGGCCAAGAAGCATAAAAAGTTTTTCTTTTTAGTTCAAAATGGCCCCTAAATTTGAAATTCACTGCAACAGTAGCAAGAGAATTGCTCATTTAAATGCTGTTGAAAGTTGAATGCAAGAAAACCCATCAGCCAGCATCCATTTTTACATTCACTCATTTTTCAGATGAGACCGACTCCAAGGGACTGTATCTCTATTGTTGTTTTCCATTCTGAATCATTGTAGTTTGTGGAATCTACATCTATTCAACATGTACATTATTTCTGCACAAAACAGACAGAATGATAAGATTCAGTCAGCCTCTTTCCCACCTGAATGATAGCGTAAAGTGTTTTGACCCAAAACAGCTGAAACGTAACTGTAGAGTGGAGAGTTTTCAAATTGAGTATGTTGTCCTCTTCCTTATCTCTCCCTTCTTTCTTTCTGATTACAGTTTTTGGACATAATGGATTTTTCCTCATTCTGAAGGGCTCAGTGAAACCGTTCAGACATGAAACCATTAAAGAAGATCAGGCAGCCTCTACGGTAGAAAATGACACTGCTTGGCTATCAGTTGTTAAGTTTATATTGGCCCTCTGCTTTACCTAACCTTACAAACATTACCATGCCTACCTTGGCAATTGTTGCTGACTTCCATTTTCTCTGACATTCTTTTGCTTTTTTCTAATTATGGCCGTGGCCAAACGTATTGGCAGTGACATCAATTTTGTGTTCTGCAAACTTTGCTGCTTCAGTATTCGTCGATTATTTTTCACATTTTTGTGATGTATAACGGAAAACAATGAAAATGATTTTATAGGTTGATATGCTTTTATTGGCAAAAACATTCAAGATATGCATAGATTCAATATTTACAATGTTGACACCTCTGGAATACTGGATATCACATTCTGGGCAAAATCCTGAATGATGGCAATCCATTCTTCCCCTAATTAGTTCTTAGAGTTTGGCACAATTTGTGGACTTCTTGTCCACTCGCCTTTTAAGGATTGTCAACAGGTTCTCTATCTGATTAAGATCTCAGGGATTTGCCTGGCCACAGATCCAAAATATCAATATAATGATCTCTGAGCCACTTCATTATCACTCTTGCCTTGTGACATGTTGCTCCATCATGCTGGAAAATGCACGAATCATCGAATTGATCCTGGATAGATCCAAGAAGTCGCTTTTGCAGGAAGTTTTGATACCATTCTTTATTTCTAGCACTGGGTAGAATTGTGAGAGAACCCACTGACTTGGATTAAAAGCAACCGCACACATGGATGGTCTCAGGATGCTTCACTTTTGGACTAATGGTAGCGTCCACTTTTCTCCTCCGGACAATCGATTTTTCAAATGTCCCAAAAAGTTGGAAGGGGGATTCATCAGAGAAAATAACTTTGTACCAGTCTTCTGCAGTCCAATCCTTTTTGCTATTTTTAAAATGCATCTGATCACTCTGCACAATAATCTAGAAACAATGTGAATCAACCGAAAATCAACACCACATCAACCGAAGCAGAAAACTTTGCGAAACACAAAATTGATGTCACTACCAGTACCTTTGGCCACAGCTGTGCAGTTAAAGTCTGTTTACACCAAAAATAAAAACTATAATGATAACTATATTAACATTCACACCAACAGATTAAAATGTTATGTTTTCATCGTTATGTTTTTAGTGTGCTGCAGATATGATTTTACAGTGCACACTTTCAAATTGGATGAATTTTAATTGGCTATCAGTATTTTTATCATTCATCAACTGGACAAAAAACATCCCTTTACTGGAAAAGTGTGATTCCTTTGGATTGACTTGGTAAATTAATATAATTTCAGTTAACGTTAATTTTTAACACAGTGGTCACAGTTGTCGCAATTGGCCGACCTTAATTAAGAATATTGTGGAATAGTTATGTAAACAGTAGTTAAGTGCATAATTCAACGATTTCTTTAAAGAAAACTAGCAGAAATCATTCATTGTAATAATGTGGCAGTTTATTCCATCCCACAGAAGAATATAAATATCTATTCAAGTATTGCATCTAGTTGTGAAGCTTGTTAAATCAGGGTCAATTAAGTAAATAAGTAGATAACGTCCTACATAATGAGTTCTGTCCTCTTAATCAACATTTTGTAAAGCTTTTCATACAGTGTTCTGGATTTGTTCTAGATTGCAGCGGGAGGCTCTTTTGGATCCTGTGAACCTGTAAATGCTAAAGATGGAGATGGCAACATCCAGTGTGTCCTGACACTCGAGACCTGCGAGATTCTCAAAATATCTCGCTCTGGATACGAACAAAGTAAAAAAGGTGCAGAAAACTAATGACACAGAAGACTAATGTCCCTTGATAACTATAAGCTAGGGATGTACTGATATTTTACTTTAGCTATGTGTTTTTGTATGTTATTGCTGAGAAATAAAGATTACATTTCACATTATTGTTTTGTAAAAATGTAAAAAATATGTAAAAATAAGGCAAATGGGCATGCACAATTAAATATCCAATTCCAATACCAGTAAATTAACAAAATCTCTAATAACGTCCAATAACCGAGATGGGACAGATATATTGTAGCTACTGTATGTTTTCTAAAATTGTACCATCAATGGCCCTTTTTACACCTGGTATTAAGATGCGTTTCGGCGATTGGACCACAAGTGGACGGCGCTAAATACAGGTGAACAACAGGGTCTAAAATATTTGACTTGACCACTTTTGACCACTTCCAGAGGTGGTCAAAAACGGATTCGAACCAAATTGCTTTCGTAGTGTAAACGCTAATGTGGTCGAATGTGTTGAAAGCCACAAAAGACACACTACTCTTCGTCTACTCTAGCCAGATGGGATTTAAACTTTGGCCCAGTTTGGTTTTAAGTCGAAAAACGTCCCAAGCACACAATGTTCTCTCACCATTCTTGTTTCTAGCACACACTCACAGTGTTCGGCGTGGTCCTGCGGCTGTCAGAGACGAAACAAACGCTTCTGCTCTCCGTATCTTTTCTCGTCATCTCCGGTCTTGTTCATATGTGAATTGCGTGAGCTTACTTCGTGCATTAGATCAGAAGATCTGAAAAAGCCAATACATTGATCTGCCCATAGACGCTTCCCTCTGAAAATTCACAACAGTGGTTGAAAGTGCACAAAAGAGACTGATTTAAACACCAGATATAAATGGGACTTTGTCTCTCTCATCTACTTGTGATTTGAAGCAAATGACCAAAATCTTAATACCATGTGTGAACAGCTTTAATGAGACAATGTACTCTATTGTTATTTGTAGGACATCCTGGCACAGGACCATCATGTTAAAATGTCTTTGATCCAGGGTTGCCAGCTGTACCTTCACTGGCCAAAGCTCTCCATCAACCACCTGGTCGACAGCATTCAGCTAAAAACATTCCCTGCTAATCAAGGTAAGTGGGTGTCTTGATTGAATATGTTCTGACACAATGAATCACAGGAGCCTCTAACACGCTTCAGTTTAGTTTTGTTCTGTTGACTGATGCTTAGCACCTGGATGGCATAATGGTTTTCCTCACTTAGTACGACACTTAACACGTTGGCCCCTAAATAAATGTGTTTATGGATGGAGAGCACTCGAATATGATTAGAGAAAAATTCAAGCTGCTACCATTACCCCACACAGCTGACTTTAATTACCAGGACGGCTGCTTTTACACTTCATTTGGGAAATATTCGAAACCCAGATATTCATTTAGGTGCACATGTTTGTGTGTGTCATTGCAGGAGTGCTCAAATTGTGTTTGCATGTCTGATTTCACTCAACTTGAGCTGTGGTACGCACGAAAAGACTTTGTATGCAGTCTCTTGTATATACACGAGAATGAATCTGCGTTGAACACAAAATCTGGTAGGCTGTTCAATCTCAGTTCCTGTCCTGGAGCTGACAAGCAGGCATATGGTGTGCTGTGGTTGCATTGAGATATTGGGCGGAGATGAGCTATCATGGCTGAAATCTTTATTTAGTTGCTGTAATCTCCTCTTCTGTGGCTGCATCCCATTATCCCTATCCTCCCTCCAATTATATGTCTTCATTTGGATCTTCCTTTTTAATGAAAGGCTTCAGCTTTTAAGTACAAAGTAAATCTGTTTTCTTTCAAGACACTTCTAAGTGAGATCATTCCAAGCTAGACCACAACTTTGAATGGGCTTTTGTGCAAAACGTGCAAACACTTAAACACAAAAATCAGGGTTCGTAGATTAGTTCATATATTAGTATCTAACTCGTGTGTGTCCCCTAAAATATCGAATTCAATAATATTTATGTATTTATATGATGTGATCACATCACGACCAGATTTGGTCTCAGAAATGTGAAATTATTATTTGAACAACCAAGAACAAATTACTTGCATGACTATGAAACCTGGTTGTATGTGCATATATCAGCGCTCACAGTTTACCCGGGTTGGGCTATCATATCATAGCTGTTCTTTATCAGACGGAGAGCGAGACCTATGGAACGAGACGTGATTAGAGAGGAAGACAGGTGTGTGGGAGAGGAGATTGATTGGCTCTTATCTGAGTGTGCAGCCGACAGCTGATGGATGTGCGAGAGCCCCGATTATTTCAGATCGCAGAGGGGTGGCTATTCTTGAACCAACTTCATCAGGAAATGCTGTATTTCATCCAACAGGCATCATCAACATTGTCGCTTGGCATAAAACTAGTTTTTTTTTTTAATAAACACACTACATGTCAATTGAATACAGATAAAACTGAATTAAGTGCAAATCAAATAGTGATCATAAGTAACGGCTCGTCAATATTTGCCAAATGAAGATAATTCATACGTCATGGCAGATTAATGAGTAATTATACAGAAATATTTGGCTGTTGCTTAATGCGTTGTTCTTTATTATCTCAAGTTAGAGTTAAACATTTTTTTTTAAACATGAGACTCTACTCCTAATCGGTTCCGTCTGAAGCGTTGGAAATTTCTAATTAGGATGGTTTAGTTTCATTATTTTTTTTTAAACACGTTTTTTTTTTACATTTTATTATTATTATATTTGTATTAGTTCGATATACAGGCTTGGGAGGATTACTTAAAAATGTATTCCCATACAGTTACAAATTACTTCATAAAAAAACGTTCAGTAACGTAATCCAAGTACCAGAATATGAAAGTAATGTAACTGATTACTTTTGGATTACTTCGAGGACAGATATTATAAAAAAAAAACTTTTACTTATTAAGAATTTCACATCCCTTAAATATATTTATTTAAATGGCTATAGAGACATCTAGATGAGATACGAATGAGACCGATCGCATTTCATTTGAGTCGATTTTTCATGAAATTTCATTGAATTTTACTGTTTCCATAAGGCATTTTTCATTCGATATCACTTAATTCGGATAAAAACGTGTCGATGGAAACATGGCTACAGTTACTGGATTTTTGTATCCTGATTACATAATGCCGTTACATGTATTCCGTTACTCCCCAACCCTGTCTATATAATAGTATTATTAATATCAATTTATTAATTATGTATTTATAAGTTATTTAACAAAATAATTTTAATATATTTATTAGCAATTATCCATACTAAATTGTGTTAAATTGACAGCCCTAAAAAGTATTTGAAACTGTATGGAGTGAGGAAACTCTTTTGCTGTCATGTTTAGTTTATTTTACACATCAAGGTATGCCCCTATAATGTTTTTTTGGAAATTAGTATTACCTTTTATATACTGAAGTAATATAGCTTTTTGTGAATGTAAAAGGTCTGCAAAGTTTCAAAGGTCAAAGTGCATGATTAATGAAAGAACAGATTCTAAACTGCATCCAACGAGTCGTTAGTTATTCCTGTCTTTCTTCCTGCTTGAACCTATGTAGGTTTGTTACAAATTTGCATAATGGATGGTTTTCAACCTATGGTCATCACTGGAAAGGAAAAGGAGAGGTTTGAGAGACTGAATCTTTATCGAACCGTTTCAGACACTGAAAAAAGAGGTGATGCTGCTATGTATATGAAAAATATAATATTTTTTTTACCTTATACCGTAAACCTATTGCAGGACACCTTCAAAACAGAGTTAGGATCTTTTAAAATAATAATAGGGAAACTTTAAAGCTCAGCGGAGGCTCTGGAGTGTATTTGTGTGTGTGTTTAGACGTGATGGCGCTGTGTGTCGTCATTCTCTTTACACTTTCATTGCACACTGTTCAGCACCTTGGATAGCAGCACGACACGTGACCATGGCTAACAGGTGTGAGAATGACAATAGTTCACACGTGAACATGATGGACTCAGCGTCCCAGTTCAGGGAGCTTGCAGACCAGGAAACCCCTAATGGGTTTTCCCTTTGGATGACTCCTTGTGGACCTTACTTGACCACCTAACAATCCATGACCACCCTGCCAAACCAAAGCCACTGTCCTCACTTGAACTTCCTCCTGACTGTGATGTATAACCTAACAGCCTTGATCCAGAGGCCATAGCACTTCCCTGTTCAGCTGTCTGTGTCTTAAGGTCAGCTAAACCACAAACACTCTCCTTTCCATTACAGCCTTCTTAGTGGCACCCGACTGCACTTATTTACTGTACTTGTTTCTGTAGTAAATCTACCTTGTTTTAAAGATATTCAGATATTTTATTGGAAAAAGAATAAAACCTGAGAGAATAGCGTAAATCATTTGTTGTGGTATTGGGGTCTGTGTGTATAGAGATTGTTAAAAGTGATCCAGAGAGTGGAACAGTTACTGGGCATGATATATACAGTGTGGACAGATGTTGACACTGTCTTTTTTTTTATTCTGCACTTAAACAAACATGTCATTGAATATCAGAAGTGAAATCAGTTCATCTCAGTTTGTCTCTCTAGAGACATGAGCTGTGAACTGTAATATCTTCTGTTCTACAGCAGGATAATGTCAAACTATGGCTATGAATCCAGTCAGGTCCAGGTTTTTCGAGCCATCTTTGCATCATGCTCCATGGCTGGACTTGCAGTCCAAATATCCTGTCCAGCATGACTGTTTTTGATTATCTGAGCAGAAGTTTACTGATCTGTTGCTGTTTGGCCCACCCAGTCAGAGAATATTCAATGATGGCGTCAGTGTTCATGCTAACATTTCACCACCCAATTATTATTTTTACCCAATTAAGAGATCTTCCACCATTGACTTCTACTTTTCTGTAGATCAGTTAACAGTTTTTATCACTTCCATTTACAAGTTACATGCTATAGGAACACTTCTATTCAAAGGTTTGGGGTCAATACATTTAAAAAAAAATGTTTTTAAATAATTGCTTATTCTCACCATTGCTGATCAAGTAAAAACAGTAATATTGTAAAAATATTATTACAATTTAAAATAACTGTGTTATAAGTGAATACATTTTAAAATGTAATTTATTCCTGTGATGCAATGCTGAATTTTCAGCATCATTACTCCAGTCTTCAGTCACATGATCCTTTAGAAGTCAGTACAATGTTGATTTGCTGCTCAAGAAACATTTGTTATTATTATCCGTATTATTGGAACCGGGATTATTTGATGAACAGGAAATTCAAAAGAACAGAACATTTATTTGAAATTGTTCAAATAAATCAATTTTATGCATCCTTGCTAAATAAAATTATTAGTTTCTTAATAAAAAAAAAAAAATGATATATATATTATGCACAAACCATTCGAAAGTAGAATTTACTAAGTAATAATTTATTTAGCAAGGATGCATATTTTTATTAAGAAACTAATAATTTTATTTAGCAAGGATTTATTTAGCAAGGATGCATATATATATATATATATATATATATATATATATATGCATTTTCTGTTTTTGTTTTTATAACATAAATATACTACAGAAATACTACAGAATAGTTTATATTAATTTTTTACATTTTTAAAAATCTTTTTTTTTAAGTAATCCTGTATAACCCTAGTAGTCTACTGTTTTGTTGATACATATATGATACATGGTAATCTGTCAAAGTTTTTTAAGGGCATATGGGCCATAATTACCCTTTTCCACTGCTGTCAATGATGGTGAATTGAGAACATTTACGACCATGAATATTTCTTACCGGTCACAAAACTGTATTTTGCATATTTTTAAATTAAATTTCCAAAATACGTTGGGATTTTAAAGTGATACTGCCGACGTAGAGAAAGGAAGAGTATGGTTACGTAACAGAGCAACAGTTTTCTGCTGTTCCACAGGACTAATTGTGTTGTGCAGTACAGAAATGGATGTTAATGCCCTGTGGGAGGAGGCGTGACTGCAGTGTGTTCATCTAAGAAGACAAACGGCGTGTACCAGAGCCTGCTGTGATTTCCCAAGTGATCCAGACATTTGCTTTTTAATGGCTTGCGAAGACATGCGGAGTGGGCGAATAATATACTAACGGCAGTTTTGCTATGAAAGAGGGAGAGTGTGAAGGATGAGATTAAAAACTCAGTGTTGAATCACGACTTCCTCCTGCCTCGAACACTTCTGAAGTGGAGGCCTGGGTTCTGTCAGCGGCCAGACAAATGGACTCTGCTTGTCCCGCTCCCTGCTTCACTGAGATGGGATTTACCTGTCAAGGCTGATATACAGTGTTTCCCTCCTGATGTTAAAGGCTCACTGTAAATCAATTTAATCCTCACCTCCACAAACCAACCTCAGGTTTGTCACAATAAGAAATAATCCACCGCTTTTGGGGCGGCTGCCAAAACATAGATTACTATGTCGTAAACAGTCTGTATCTTTTTTTTCTTTTCTCATTCTCGGGTCTCTTCTGGTTTACATTGAGATGCGTTTATTACGGTGGGGAATACCTTGCTTTTGCATGGCACCTGATGCAATGAGCGACAAACAATTAAGGGTGCCTTCACACTTGCATTCACACTGGCATTTTCGTTCATCTTGCATCATCACAAATGTGCACGGTCATGATAAAAAACAGAACGCAAGTTAATATTGTGTTTTTTTATTAATCTGGTGCTATTATGCACAGCAGAGTTAATGACATTTTGCTGTATGTGCGTTGCGTGAAACAATCCAATAGTGAAGAAAAATATATTAAAATTTGATGATATTTTGATCCATTTATTGCTATGGAAATGAAAGTCAAGTTGAGCGTATTGTTTTGTGGGGTTCATCAGTGCACTCTGGTTGCATAATGCACATTTTGGCAAATATAGTATGTCATCCAGGTGCTTCATACATGCCAAAGTGTGCGACTGTGTGCCACATGCATTCTGAATATTGTAAAGCAACACGGAAATTATGGAACTAGATTATTCAGAACATACTTTATATTACAAACCTACTTTTCTAATCTACTCGACTGTTTAGACATTTAAAAAATAATCATTTTTACTCAGCAAGAATGCATTAAAGTGATCAAAAGTGATGGTAAAACATTTATAATATTAGAAAAGATTTCTGTTTCACAAAAATGCTGTTCTTTTGAACTATTTATTTGCCAAATAATCCTGAAAAAAAAATGTTTTTCACAAAAATATTCAGAAGAACTGTTTTCAACAGCATTAAATCAGGATGATTGCTATCACAGAAATTATTTACATTTTAAAATATATTAAAAACTAATATTTCTCAATATTACTGTTTTTGTATTTTTTTTACAAGTAAATGTAAATGTACTTTTTTTTAAATGACCCCAAACTTTTAAAAGTGCACATATAATATGTTTGTTGAAATTGTTTATTGATTACAATTTTAATTAGAAATGTATTTGTTCCCTGCTTAAGCAAATTCTCATTATTCTTATCTGTTTTTACAGTGCTGGTGAAGGAGAGGAAAGATCTGTCCATTTGTGGCCTTTATTGGACGTGGAGAATGTAACATCCTTCAGGACGTGGGGTCGTTGATAAAAACAGTTGACAAAAAGGTTTCAGAACGAGCTTAAACTTCCATATGCACAGCATATTTCATTCTCTGAAAAGTACAATCAGAAAATGCATGAACTGATGTTTCTTTTCAGTCACAAATGATAGTGTTTAATGCATTTTTGTTCAGTGAAATATAACGAAACTCTGTGATTTGCAGGGCTGCAGGATCAGATTCGTGCTGCTTGGTAAACTAGGTCCAAAGCAGTCATTTGGAGAGGTCAGCATCCTATTGAACCAGCCCTCTCCTTGTACTGTTATCACTGCCACTGAAGTTCATGGTGGAATCATTCAACCAGAAGTGTCTTAAAGGTCAGTTGCGAAACTACTGCTTTCTACCTGCACAGAGTAGGATAACCATGACATTACACCTCAGAGATAATAGCTTTAAACTGGTGTGCTCGCAGTAACACACATTAAGGCATGTGTTTTGTATTCAGTTGGCAATCTGAATGAGGTTTATTTACCCATGCACAGGTCTAGACTCAGTGACCACCTCTCTTATACTGCAGACTGCTCAACCAATGTGTGGAAAGCTCAGTGAGGTAAGACAAAAGGAGAATCTGAAAGACCGTTATGAATAGGAAGCTCTCTTTTAGTGTGTGAAGTTATATTAAATTGGCCACATGAATTTACAGTTTTTTTTATTCGCTTTGGTACTATTTTCACAAGTAAGGTGTACATTTTCAAAACTCTTAGTGCTAATATCACAACAGATCATCAAAAGTGCACTTTTTTCAAACGTTTCATCATGTTTTCAACTGTGTTAGTACAATTCACACAATCACAAAGTATCGAGTATTTTTTTTAATCAAAAAATAAGTGTTTCATTCACAGTAACTGCCTTTCATAAAGCTCTTCCTATCAAACTTTTGATTTGCATCTCTTTTTTGTTCAGTTTAATACTTTTGTCTATTATTTAATCCAACAGATCTTAATGGTTAATCAATTAATCATTTGGTAAACCTATAGATTTTCATTTCAGCAATATACAGTATATGGATTTTGAGAACTACAGAAATAAAATGTGTGTTTGTATGAATATTTAAATTACATGTAACCACACATGATGAATACTCGTTATAGCTAATTGATTTCACATAGTGGTAACCACAATTTGCCACTATATACAGTAACATTCATTGTGATGTGGACGAGAATCTATGGCCAAATGCTCAGGACAGGCTTGATCCAAATTACTGTAATTTAATGTGTGCACTAAATGTTATGTTTTGTTCTCATTTAGTTACATTTCATTATAGAAAGTATACCTGTTACAATTATATCTGAAAAATAAAAAGCTATAATTTGACTACAGTAAATGATTGTAGAGGATGTATTCATTGATCCTTCACTTGATTACATATATGATGGATATTTGGAAATTATAGATTATGTAAATGTTGGGTACTGTAAGTGTATTGCCTAATGTTACAGTAAAACTGTGTAATCTGTCTTTTACAGTACTGTAGCATATTCATTTCAGCACTTCTAAGGCCGATTTGAAACATATCTTGCATTGTTTGCTGTTGGATGAACTGATTGTTAAAAGTACTAAACTGAACAAGTGTGATCAGTTTGGATTTTTATACTAAGAGTTTTGAAAATGTACACCTTACTTGTGAAAATAGTACTAAAGCGAATAAAAAAACTGTAAATTAGAATGGTCACACAACAAAGTAATTTCATTTGTATCGTATCCTAAAAATTAGAGCATTCTGGAAACTGAAATGTTCTTCCTGCATAGACCATAAAATGCAAGTTGCAGACATACTGTAAGGTTGTTTTACCTTGAGGGCTGTTTGCTGCGTTTTGTTTCTCATGTATGTTTTTCTTTGTGTAGGAGGAAGTCATGAAGGAGTTCCTGACACAGGAGAGGATGAAGAAATGGGAACACGAGAAGGTTGTACACTTATTCATTTTTCTTTTTGACCCTTTAACCCATAAATGCTATGTGTGTCCTCCTTTAGGGTGTGTTGTTCATGGAGAATGCCCAGCGGAGTGAATTATAGTGCCTAACCCTTCTGGAACACTCTCCAAATTCTCCAAACAACACTCCAAAAAAAGTGAAATCAAGCAGTGAGTTCATGAGATGTATAAGCTGTACTTACTCCCAGACACCCGTTCAACTTTGACTTTGTTCTCAGAGACTCCAGACTCTGCCGTCTCTGTGTTCGCGTGCCAATTTGCCAAGCGGAGAGACCCACACGCTCTGATATTTCACAGCATGGTCTGGTCCTCTCTGGTAAACACAAAATGCATTTGAAACGCTTTTCATACCATGACTCAAGTAACTATAGTTATTGCTGCATCGCTTTTACCTTGGTATGCATTTCCACGCAGCGAAAATGAGAAGCACGGCTTTACAATATTTATTCATGAGAACGACAGAAAAACATGGAGATGGTATAATGTGAAGCAGAGTTGCTGCATTAATACATTTTAAATAAAAAAGATCTATTTTATATGTTAGTTTGCCTCTCCTCTCTTAAAGCCCGCCCTCTGTTTGTGATTGGCCGGCTGTTTTCAGGAAAACTGAGAGATGTCTCAGACTGAGTACAGAAGCGAACTGAAATAGAGCGGAAGTACGAAGTCTGACATAGTCAGGCTAGAAGTACCTGTCAGTTATAAAGTATTTTATTCAGATGGATTATCCCATAATAGGGCCTTCAACGTGGTTATTTATTATAGAAACCTTCTTTTCATTATTAATTTCCTGTGGAAATGTCCTATATCATTAATCGTGACACTCAAATATTCCTCTCTGGCAAGCAGGTTTCCTTGATTCCACGGCCTTGTGGAGATCTTCTGTCTAGTGTGTGTGTGTGTGTGTGTGTGTGTGGTCTGTGGAGCTGTATGGAGCTCCCAGCGCTTATAAACACAAGAGACTGGTGCTTTGTGCGTGTGTGTAAACATTTCTCGACAAAGTGCTCTGATCCTCAGAAGTGCTCACTAGAAATGTTTTTCAGATGGACCTATATCTTTCACAGTATATAACTGTGCCATCTGAAGCGTTTAAAGCAAGTGTAGCTTTAAAGTTACAGTTATGGGCTTGATAGATAGATAGATAGATAGATAGATAGATAGATAGATAGATAGATAGATAGATAGATAGATAGATAGATAGATAGATAGATAGATAGATAGATAGATAGATAGATAGAGATTTTTTATGTTTTTAAAAGAAGTCTCTTCTGCTCACCAAGGCTGCAATTTTTTTTATAAAAAATACACAAAAAACACAGTAATATTGTGAAATATTATGACAATTTAAAATGACTTTTTTATGTTAATATATATTAAAATGTAATTTATTCCTCTGAAAAAATGCTGAATTTTCAGCATCATTACTCCAGTCTTCAGTGTCACATGATCCTTCACAAATCACTCTAATATGATGATTTTATGCTCCAAAAACATGTATGATTATTATCCATGTTGAAAACAGTTCTTTACATTTTTATTTCAGGATTCTTTGATGAATAGAAAGTTCAAAAGAACAGCTTTTATCTGAAATGGAAAGCTTTTGTTACATTAAACACTACCCTTTTAAAAAGTTTGGGGTCAGTAAGAATTTAGTATTTTATTTTTGGGGAAATAAATAAGAAATCAATACTTCTATTCATCAAGGATAAGTTACATTGATCAAAAGTTACAGTAAAGACATTTATAATGTTAGAAAAGATTCGAATTAAATAAATGCTGTTCTTTGAACTTTCTGTTCATCAAAGAATCCTGAAATAAAAATGTAAAAAACTGTTTTCAACATGGATAATAATCATACATGTTTTTGAGCATAAAATCATCATATTAGAGTGATTTGTGAAGGATCATGTGACACTGAAGACTGGAGTAATGATGCTGAAAATTCAGCTTTTTTTCAGAGGAATAAATTACATTTTAATATATATTAACATAAAAAAGTCATTTTAAATTGTCATAATATTTCACAATATTACTGTGTTTTTTACTATATATTACTGTAATAAATCTTACCGAACCCTAAACCTTTAACTCTGTAGTGTAGATAGATAGATAGATATATAGATAGATTGATTTGATTTATTGATTTGATTGATTTGATTGATTGATTTGACAGTATTTGCCTTGGTGCAAGTACTTGGTATCAGAGAAAAAACAAAGTAAGGCCTAAGTGGTGTTTTAGTGCAATGGGTTGTGGGCAATATTAGACCAAAAAGGATGCCTACTACAAAATACCACCACAATAAAATGTCATCTAGGCATATTTCTATGATGCACAGACTATTCCTGATCTCATGCTTTTCTTCAGATGGAAAGCGATTTTAGGATGCAGTCGTTCTTTGTATCTTCCATATAGTACTGAACGTACTTCTTTGAATGAGATCCAGCCTTTCTAAACTCCCTGGAGTCATGTAACCTCACCCCACTCTTCTGCCCGTGCACATTCACACCTGTTTCTCATTCTCTCATCATTACACTCAACGAACAGCATATACTAGGCCAACAGAAACACACCCTTTATTAAAACACACATACATATGTTTCTGACTGTTTTTGCGATGTGATTTGGAGCTTGTATCATTTGTTCCCAGTGTAGTTTGCCTTCCATCAAGGATACCAGGCAGGAAAAATAGGTTAATGGTATTCAGCAGCTAGTGATTATTCAGTTTAATGGTTAATCTGACAGATAAGCTATTAAAGAAGTAGTTCACTTTAAAAAAAAAAACTTTTGAAAGAAATTCCAGGATTTTCTCCATATAATGGACTTCATTAGGGTCCAAACAGTTTAAGGTCCAAATGAGAGTTTCAGTGCAGTTTTAGAACGGCTTTAAACGGACACCAGACGATGAATAAGGGTCTTATCTAGCGAAACGTTTGGTCATTTCAAAAATAAATAAAAATAGTTTGTGTTTTTTAAGCACAAATGGTCACCTTGCTCTGTTCTGTGATGTGCGTTCATGACTCTCCTGTTTGAACTCGTTCATCAAAATGAACGAATCTTTTTGAGTCATTTGGTTCATTCAACGACGAAATGAATGAAATGACTCAAAAAGATTTGTTAATTTTGATGAACAAATTTGAACAGAAGAGTCACGAACACATGGTTTCCCATTAGTTTTCTTGATTTATTTATTTATTTTTTAGATTAAAATACAGTTTACAGATATAAAAAAGCCAGGAAAGGAAGCATGGTCATTAAGTGATACGTATATGTGCAGCAAATACTTTCTTAAGTGGGACACATGTCTTCAGTAATATTAATTTAATTATACTTATTACAAATATTACTGGATTGCAAATAGTCACATGATCCTTCTGATATGCAGATTTATTATAAGAAAGATTTGTTATTATTATCAATATTGAAAACACTTTTACCGCTTAATTTTTTTTTGAAAAATGTGATATTTTTATCAGGATTTTTTGAGGAATAGAAAGTTCAAAGAGAAGGTTAAGTCTTTTAATGAATAAAAGTAATAGATTTTCAAAGCGTACATTGTTCAATGAGCTATCGCTAAGCAAGATACTTAACCTCAGTTAATTCTAGGTTGGCTTTCACTGCAGTAAGTGTACTGTGAGTGACTTTGATGGTTTCTCATTATATACTTTATTGGATTATGTTCACAGAGTACCTCTGGAGTCTCTCTTTAGAAATATGAGTATGAAACACAGTTCTGAATGAACTCAAACATGCCTGTGAGCTTTGAGATGTAGGAAAACAATAGACATAAATTAATGAATAGTGAACATAAATCATGCAAACTCCTCAGGGCGAATTGAGTGTGTTTTTACTGTCTGTTTAAGATGTGCATGTTTTTGTTTAACCTTTTTTGGCCATGTAGCATAAAGCAAACAATACTATTATAGCCAGATAATGTACAAAATATGTATAAACACCAGCGGCTTGTAAACAGTCGGTCTCTGGACAGGACTCATTTGTCTTCAAGCAGACACAGTAAATCTCTGCAATCTGTGTCATGTATTTAGGGGTGTCAGACGAGAGGTTTTTAAAATGACTTATGGGCTTGATACTAAACACATGGCACTGTACAAATTATGCTGATGGAAAATAGAAGCACTCCTGTTGTTGGAGTTGATTCATACATTATTGCTGAAATAACAAAGGAAAGGAGGATAATGGGGAAAAAGAAGAGCACAGTAAAAGGATCAGAATAGACAACTGTAAAGACATCTCCTGCCCAAAACATACCTCAGAGCCAGTGTGACCTCAGTTGTGACTGACCAGGGGCAGTAGCTGGGGTATCCGGGGCCCGAGTGCAGGTTGTTGATTTGGGCTGTGGGATTTCTCCACATCCCTAAAGCCGGGGGCCCCTAGAATCATCACCACCTTTCATCCCCTAGCGACGGCCCTGGTTGTGACCATCTGATCCAAATTTTGCTCGTTGAAATATACATGTTCACAATGTACCGGCTTGATATGAGTGCTTTGATCAACCATGTCAACTCGATATCCACAAGTAGAAATGTTAAATTGTTTTTTAGTGTTTTATGTAGTTTTTCATTCTAATATTTGCTAGTAGCTAGTAACTAGCTTGTAGACTTGGTTGACCTGCAATTTTTTACCACCACCACCATGCCAGCATAAGTCAACTTTGACCAATATGGAAATTCATTTGGTTTTTTATTATGAATCTGGTTACATTACACTATCTACACCGGACACGAGCGTCACAATGCGACAAAAGACATGGATGTGGCAGAATGCGACACGACAAATCCCAGACAGTAAACTGATACCTCGCTCTATTTCTGTTGTAATCCAAGAGCCTGCACTACTTTTCACACAAAGGACAAAAGTATTTGCAACATTAGCTTTGTCCTGTCCAGTGTGGACAGCCTCGGGCTGTTGCGGCATGACAATGGTCACATAGACATGGCAGACTGATCTCGTTTTTATGACACGCCAATTCATATTTCCATTTTCGGCGTGCTATCAACACGCATAATCGCTTTTCAGCGTGTTTATGAACGCCGTTGACTTAACGTTACATTACTGTGTATATAAATATATGACCTACCCCAAACCCGTCCCTAAACCTACCCGTCACTGGGGTTAATAGCATTTATGAGTCTTCCCCTTCCATCCTAGGAAAAAAATATCGACTCCCAGATGTAGATCTAAATTTTGCTTTGTTTTCACTCGGCGTGTACATATAAGCGGAATCAGCTCGTAGACATGCACGCATATGCACGGATAGCTCAAAATGCGTATTAATAATACACCACTTGACTTGTGGCGAGTATGTTTACGCAAAAGTCATGATGGCATTCTCAACAAAAAACAGTGGCATTTTTCTCGTATTTACCAAATTGATACTGGTCATTTTTGGCCACTGAGCCATTAGATGGATTCAAAATGAACCCTTATTGGCCTTTTTTGAGCTGATTAGACATTGTTCCACTTGAAACTCTTCTGACTAGTGTTGACATGGTTGACAAGCCTCATTGAACAAACTGTATGTCTTATTAAAGGGTTTTTAAATATACAACCTTTTGTGAAAGTACAATACATAATCTATAGTATTATGACGGCATCAGTATTGATATATTCTCTCTCTGTCTTTGTCTCTCCCTCAGAGCAAGATACTTTCCGATGCTTTGTTTTATAATGGTGTTCACCCAGGAAGAGGCAAATGGACTTTTAACAGAGGACCAAGAGGAGAAACTAGGAAATCCAAGAAGTCCATATGAAGTTCAGCAGATAAACACACACACATACACTACCAGTCAAAAGGTTAAAGTTGGTAAGATTTTTTATGTTTTTAAAAGAAGTCTCTTCTGCTCACCAAGGCTGCAATTTTTTGATAAAACTACACAAAAAACACAGTAATATTGTGAAATATTATGACAATTTAAAATGACTTTTTTTATGTTAATATATATTAAAATGTAATTTATTCCTCTGAAAAAATGCTGAATTTTCAGCATCATTACTCCAATCTTCAGTGTCACATGATCCTTCACAAATCACTCTAATATATGATTTCATGCTCCAAAAACATGTATGATGATTATCTATGTTGAAAACAGTTTTTTACATTTTTATTTCAGGATTCTTTGATGAATAGAAAGTTCAAAAGAACAGCATTTATTTGAAATAGAAAGCTTTTGTAACATTATAAACTGTCCTTTACTGTAAGTTTGGGTGATAGAATTTGTAATTTCATCCTTGATGAAATAGAAGTATTGATTTCTTATTTATTTCCCACAAAATAAAATACAAATTCTTACTGACCCAAAACTTTCATAAAGGTCATGTTATAATGTAACAAAAGCTTTCCATTTCAGATAAAAGCTGTTCTTTTGAACTTTCTATTCATCAAAGAATCCTGAAATAAAAATGTAAAAAACAGTTTTCAACATGGATAATAATCATACATGTTTTTGGAGCATAAAATCATCATATTAGAGTGATTTGTGAAGGATCATGTGACACTGAAGACTGGAGTAATGATGCTGAAAATTCAGCTTTTTTCAGAGGAATAAATTACATTTTAATATATATTAACATAAAAAAGTCATTTTAAATTGTCATAATATTTCACAATATTACTGTGTTTTTTGTGTATTTTTTATCAAAAAATTGCAGCCTTGGTGAGCAAAAGAGACTTCTTTTAAAAACATAAAAAATCTTACCGACCTTAAACTTTTGACCGGTAGTGTATATGGTTTATTGGTTAATTTGGTACGTATACAAGCTTAAATTCATGCCCTGAAATGAATTCAATGTTGCCCTTTGAGCATTTGTGTTTTTTTTGTAAAGTTTATGACAGTTAAAGCTGCATGAAAACGGTAATTCTCTCCGCTCTCATACTCTCTGTCATTGCTGCATATAATACTACTTTTATGGATGTCGAGTCAAATCTGATGCCTTCATGAAGAAAACCAGGCTTCTGAGCACATTCAGAGACCTGTCCAAATTGTTATCTTGTGTTTTTGCTGGAAGTGGTTTTTGGATCCCACAGCGGACACCCGCTCCACACAGATACTGAGAAACAGAACTCAAGGGGTTTATTCCCTCCACCACAGCATTGTAATCCTTCACTGTCTTTTTTTCAAAAGCATTTCGATTCTGACAATATGCAGGGTTTTTCTGCGTACAGCTGCCTAGAGGGATTGAAAGTACGGACACATGAGGATGCAATTAAACCCGCTTCAATCGACAAAAAGCGATGATCCCCAGGTGCGTTTACTTAGCCTAGTCAAGGGTGGTTCAAACCTGTGGGTGGCTGCAAAGATCTAGCCACCTCTGACTTCTGCTGACGTCACTACTTTTCATACGACGCAATGTCCTCCTACTGTCATAGCTTCTCATATCAGTGACAAAAGGGCAAATAAGTCCTTCAGTTGCCATTCAGACAATTGCAGTTTACCCCAAGCATCTGTGAATACATTTTACATTCTGCTGCCATGTCAGCCCTGAAGTAAATTTGGTGAATATTTGGAGACAAACTCTGAAATCATAATGTAAGCAAGTGAAAAAGTATTTCAAACATCAACATATATAGTAAGGACTACAAAATGATCTTAAATTATTGTGTCATGTCAGCTAGACTGCCATGTCTTGGATGCATGCTATAAACTTTATTTAGCAATTTAGTTCTTAAGCTGAATACTGCCTTGTGTCAACTCATGTCTGACAGGCCTTAAATTAATAAATCTGTATGGAAACTCCAAGCCTAGAATACTTTAAGTTTGTTTAGGTTCAGGGAACTTTAACTGCCCCCATTGGGAATGGCTAATCTCAGTTTCCTGAAGGAAAACAGCGATTCTAATTCTTTTTATAACCATAAACTCTTATTTAGTCTACGTCTGTCCTTAGATGATTGCCTCCAACCTTAGATGACTGAGCTTGCAGGGTTTTTGTGATCTGGTGACTGAATGTAAACTAATGTTTGTGGTTGATTGATTGGTTTTGATCATTCTGACGGCTTAATTATATTAAGTAACTCCAGACAAAACATACACTAAAACAGGTCTCAGCCGGGTGCTAGATGTTTTGGGATTTTATTATTTTAAGTTTGTTTTCTAAGTCTTCTGTCATGGTTTTGATTCGCTAATGAACTAATACTCTTGCTAATGAACAAATACTCTTGCAGATGAACATATTCTTCCATTTATGGCATTTGTTTGGAAAAGGTCACGTGACAACCACAGAGAACCGATGTTAGAGATGATGCGAGGAATGTTTGCAGATGTGCTTCAATGACCTCTGAACTATCCCTTGCACCTGCTACCAAGGTATTTGCACAGTACTTCCAAGAATATTTTTGTATTCATTTTGTCCTTTTTATAAGTGCATTGTATAAATCCAAAACAAAATCAAGGTATTACCATGGTACCATGTTCAAAACTATGTTTTTTGGTAGGGATGCACGATGTATCGGCCACATTATCGGTATCTGGCCGATATATGATAATTTTTAATGTTATCATTATCGGCCCAACAAGAACATTTATCCGATATCTAAAAGCCGATAAATAATGTATTATTTCCTTCAGCTGAGGCACTTTAGATGCACACTGTTTAACATGATGCTTTTAAATTGCTTCAAATATACTATTGAAATCACTTTGAAAAAGAAAAATCCAGTTAAAGTGCAAAATGTGCAGCGCAAGTCTGTCATATCGGCTACACAACATTAAAATAAGAACATCATAATTGTGTTTGTATTAATGAGGACTTTTATAATCAGGCTCTCAAAAATTGTCTAAAAATGTGGATTTAGATTTATCGGCCAATATATCGGTTATCGGCTTTTAAATATAAAGAATTATCGGTATCGGCCAAAATTGTCATATCGGTGCATCCCTAGTTTTTGGTACTCTTAGGTACAGGATGTCAAAGAATAGCATGTTTGTTTGTTTTTTTGCACATTTTCAATAGTAGTAATGTGATTTTTGAACATCCTTTGGATACCATGTAAATTCTTAGTGTACATCTGTTTTGAGTAGCATAATACTGTATGACCATTATAGTATTATTGTTACAGTATTTTTTGTAAGGAATGGTACTGTCATTCCTTACAAATACCATAGTATCATGTCCAAAACAATGGGTACATAATACTCAATTTGAACGTCAAGGAATGCTATAGTAAATCTCTAAACGCATAGTATTGTTATAATATATATTCAAAAAGCCTTGGTAGTACCATAAATCTCCAAAACAAAAGGTATGAATCCAAAAACCTCATCAAAAATTGTGTTTCTAAAGCATATATCAAAGTATTCAAGACATAAGACATGATACTACCGTTGTGCATATCCAAAAACATAGTGTTTTCATAGTATTCTGTATTTCCAAAAAGAAATGGTATTACCATGGTGAATCTCCAAAGACATAGTTTATATTCAAAAAGTCATGGTACTGTAAATCTCCAAAGACATACAATTTCTAAAGTATATATCCAAAAACCGAGGTACTTTGTCCTCTTTGTGTCTGTGAACTGAACAGTTGCGAATGCTAAACATCAGTTGCATGAATTCTCCTCATAGCAACTGAAATGTGCCGTAGGTGTTTTACAATGTTCAGCTTCATTTACCACAGGTCTCATGACCTCATAACTAATGTTTGCCAAACAACAGGAAGCCGATATTTCGCAGACACAAACACACATGAACGCACCCGGTGACATCCACCATTGTTTTCCCTCTGCCTGACATGAACGGAAATAGTAATGGATAAACAATGCAATTATCCTGGCGCTGTGCCCGTCTCCCTCCAGACCGAAACCTCTGTAGCCTGCAGAACATCCATCATGCTGCCTCCACCATCGCTGCAAATACCTTCGCATTCAAATACAGCAAAGACGCGGCGAATCCATCTTCCCGTCCTCCCCAGACCATTAGATGCTTATCATCTATGTCTAGAAGTCTCACGCCATTTGTTTTATTTGAATACATGTCGTCAGCCATTGTTTCGCATCTCTCTTCTCTTGAAACGCAAAGATTAGTTCAGAGTTCAGATTAAAGACAATACAAGAAAGATGATGATCGAACGTAAATTAATAATGTCGGGCACTACTGTGGTTTTCACTTGTCTTGATTACTGTTCCTCATATGACTCTGTCCCATCTGTTGTGGTCATATCAAGTTCAGATGCACGTCATCGGGGAAGGTTGAGGCCTCCTGTAATTTTAGGTTCTGTTTCTGTTTAATGTCTTATGATGTGCTGTCATTTATCTGTACCATTCTTCAATAAAGAAAAGAAAATCTGCAAACATTTAACTTCATTGCATTTAAGCTCAGTGTTAGCTAGCATTTACATGAATAGGTGTGAAGGCATTGTTGGAGATTTTTGATTGATTTTCAACTAAAAACACACTTTGTCTAATGCGTTTGGCCATTCATTTACACGACAATGCGTTTGTTGGGGCCTGAAAACAGAAGCTTTTGAAATCGAGTTTCAAAATGCACGTTTTTAAAAACGGTACTTTTATTGTCTCCATTTAAACAACAAAGCGTGAATTTGTCAAACATTAAAGTCATGCGCATGCGATTATGTGTTCAGTCCTAGTTTTTTTTTGTTGTTTTTTACAAAGTGACGTCGCCAACTACTGGCCTGGCAGCAGAATACAGCATTTTTTTTGTCATTTCCGCGGAGCAGTGTGATTGAGCGGGATCGTTTTGTCAACTGTGTCACTGAAAAAAAGCCAATGGAAAAACTTTAACGTTTTCATCACTACGTTGTCGTGTAAGCGTACTCTAAATCTGATTGGCTTATATTGAAGAAAAGGGACAGGCTATTAGATAAGTATTAACACAGAAAAGAAAAGTGGCATTGTGTCACAGACAAAAGTTCCCAGTTCGATATTTTCTTTGTTCATTAAGTCTGGAAATGCAAAGTCAGGCAGTCATTTAGGAGCTTGGATGAGAAGCAGTGGGCAATGCACCAGGGCCTACAAATTAGAAAAGGACAGAGCGAGATTGATTTACCAGCAGCCCCACAGTTCAGATCCATCGAAGGATTCAAAAATAATTGAAAAGTTCGAGAAACAAAGGAAGACAAATCTTAATAACCCGCCTTTGTGCTAATTTTCTCCATGCACATTTATTGTTGTCCCTCTAAGTCAATAAATAGCAAGAGGAGGGAGGGAAGTAATGTAGAATTAGCTTAAGATAAAGAAGTGTTCGCTTTCACTCTTGGCTCCTTTCCTACATTTTATACTCTCTGGTGATTCTTCACTGGAAATGTACTTTAATCTCAAACCTAATTTTGTTCCCGTGCAGGAAACATCCCTCTGGTTGTGCAAGCTGGTGCAGTCAGATTAAACTAGCTTAAAGCAAACAAAATATCAGATTTAATTCTAATTATTTACTCTTTCTTGTTTAGCTTTATTAGTGGTTCTTGATAAGGGAACTAACTCTATTTTTATTAAGGTTAGGGATTTAAACAAACCTTTAAACTTCAATGCATAATTCATCATGCACTGTGTGTGCTATACAGTCACAAAGGAGATGTAATATTATGTGGCTTATTGACTGGGTTATGATTTTACAATTCAAAGCAGTTCGAGTTATGGTTTTCATTTTAAATATTGTTGACTTCACTGCAGTATTGTTACTGTTAACTATAATTAAACATTGACTGTTATTAAATATATATATATATATATATATATATATATATATATATATATAAAACATTTTTGTAACTAAAATAAAGCTGAAATAAAATACAAAGATTACATGAAAAACTAAATTTGGAATTGAATTATTAAAATAAGTATTCAAATAAATGAAAATGAAATTTTATGAAAATTTAGGGTCCAGTTCTCACTATTAACTATTAGGAGGCATATTACTTGGATATTGGCAGTTTATTAGTCACATAAAACACATATTATTGACTTATTCTGAACAACCATATTCTACATCTCTTTATTCTACCAAATACCTAAACTTAACAACAACCTTACTAATTAATGAACAGTAATTAGAAATTTAGGCAAAAGTCATAGTTAATAGTTAGTTAATTGTGAGAATTGGACCTTAATCTAAAATGTGACCCAAGTATTAATCCATATATATATATATATATATATATATATATATATATATATATATATATATATATATATATATATATATATATATATATATATATATATATTTATTTATTTATTTATTTATTTATTTATTTATTTATTTATATTAGGGCTGTCAAACAATTAATTATCAATTAATTCGCATTCAAAATAAAAGTTTGTGTTTACATAATATATGTGGGTGCACTGTGTATAATTATTTTCTATATGTAAATACACACACATCCATGTATATTTAAGAAACAAATATTTGTATATAAAATATTTATATATAATATAAATTATATATAAATCTATATACAGTATATACATAAAAATATTTCTTACAAGCATGTGTGTGTGTATTTATATATATAAAGTAATTATGCAGAGTGCACTCACAAATTATGTAAACACAAACTTTTATTTTCAATGCGAATTAATCGCGATTATTTGTACTGAAATAGATCTTCAATATGGAAGCAGTTAATGTGTTTTTATCTGAGCTGAAATATCTGTGTCTGCTCTGTTATCTGTTCTGTTAAATATCTGTTCTGTGTCTCTAATCACATCCTTCTCCAGTCTGACAGATGCGGGACTTGACTCTTCGGAGAGCGTGTTGTCGGCAGGACAGTTTGTCACTCTGCACTTCTTCACGGATCAGGTGTTCTCTCCTGAAGGAAGATGTCTGGTCAATAATACCTCACTGTTGCTTCCATTAAAGGCATGTGTCCAGCAGTGATTCAGGTAGAGTGCCAACAAAGCCCGAAAGGCCTCCATGATCTACTCAGCAGATATATCAGATATACCACCAGCAGGGCTGGTGATGGCGCAGTGGATAAGACACATGCCTTCGGTGTGAGAGACCCGGGTTTGAATCCACTGTGAGACACCAATGTGTCCCAGAGCAAGACACTTAACCCCTAGTTGCTCCAGAGGCGTGCGACCTCTGACATATATAGCAATTGTAAGTCGTTTTGGATAAAAGCGTCAGCTAAATGAATAAATGTAAATATATTTGCGTTATATAAGTACATTTAAAATGAGCATATAATAGGGCCCTATAAAATCCGTTTTATTTTTTCCCAAATTCCGTTTTTCCGTTTTAATTTTTGCAAATTCCGTTTTTTCTGTTTTAATTTTTGGGAATTCACTTTTTTTACCCTTTACTGTTATTTCAGTTGTAAAAAGAGTGTGCTTTTTTATTCCTGTGATCGCAGAAATTATAGGCCCCTAATATAGGAACTTACATATACATAGAATTATATAATTCATATATATAATTTTCAGTAGTTTTGGTTCCTATCAGCTTAATACTAAGCTGCTAAGTATTAAACTGCTCTGCTAGCTAGTACTAAACTGCTGAGTAAGGCATACAGTTCTGCATTATGGGATTTTGTATATTGTACTATTCTTTTCTGTATATATAGTTTGCACTTTATACTGTTCTGGTTTCATACTACATTTGCAAATAGTTTCCTATACTAAAATGTGTGCAACAATAGTATGAGTAACGGCAGTATATCATTCCAATTGTTCCCTCAGCGCACATAATGTGTAGCAACTCCCATCATCGTCCTCTCAAAAACAGCCCACCATAGTACAGCTCATGCATGCACTCATGGGGTTATAGTTTCACTGGAGGAGAGTCACAATAGTGGGTTTATGGCAACAGTGGCGAGGCTCAATGGGCACCAGGTGCCGCTCATCACAAGTTGCCAGCAATGTTCCATTTACGCGCGTCTACCTTAAACACTGTTGCGGGCCTGGACACTAGCCAGCATCAGGAGGGCCGCGGGATGATTATTGGAGACATGGAGATTCCACTGTCGCAGGTGTTCGAAGCAGGAGGAGTGGTGTGATCAGGGATTACTTTCCAAGAATGAAAATGAAAGGAGAGGAACACACACTCCCCTCCCTTCAAAGCCTGTTTTTTTTTCATGTACTACCTCTTAAAATGTTTCCAGGATTCCATTTTTCTCTTGTGCATTTTGTTCTTTTGTGGACTGATGAGGTTTAGATTAAGGCAAGACACCCCAGGTAGAATAATAATAATATATATTAAAAAAACACACACAATTGATATCAACATCCCAAGTTATACTTTTGTAATACACAAAAGTTTTCTGAAATGCTGTGTTTAAATAAGCAAATGATGCATGATCCAATTAAATATGTGATTATGCACATGCAGCAAACAGAAAATCAGAACATTGGCTAAAGCCAGGTTCAAAATTCTTTTGATATATTAGAGTCGAGTTTTTACAGAGGGTATTTTGAAAAGCTCTTTTTATTATTCCATAAATCAGACAATACTGTCAACCGCCAGAGGGAAAAAATGTCACCATGTTTTTAGTAATGAAATGTCTCAAATCAGACAAATGCTATATGAACAAATAAACCCCTCTGTAAAATCCTGCAGAATATAGATAGGAAGAATAAATCTGTAGCTTTGTTTAAGTGATGTGGAGATTTCTGGCTCCGTGCGGGAGAAAAAGCTCATTTTGAGGAAATGGATTATTATAATAGAAAGATGCAAATAGAGAAAGTGTAATAAAATAAACCCTTTTAATAAAATAAACACAAGTGCATTTCGGATGTTTTCTTCCTACTAGTCTAAAACAACAATTCATGATAAGCCAAATAGCTCAAAATTGACCAGTGCATGAAAAAATATGCACATTTTTTCTTTCTGTGTCTTGCCATAATTAGGATCAAATTGCATGTCTTTAAAGGGGACCTGATTATGCCCATTTTTACAAAATATAATATAAGGGGGTCTCAGGTGTCCCCAGAATCATAACATGTGAATTTTCAGCTCAAAGTAGCACATATATCATTTATTATAAGATGTTGTAAATGCCTATTTTGAGTGGAAGCAAAAACATGCTGTTTTCATGCATGTATCTTTAAATGCAAATGAGCCGCTGCAAGAAACTGCATGTGTATTTTAGATCTGTGGATTTTTACCACAACAGGGTGGTTGTAAACTACACTACGGACACATAATTCAAACACATATGTTTAAAAACAATATAAAACGGAATTTTGCATAATGGAATATATATATATATATATATAAAATAGTTACTTAGTAGTTACTAATAATAGTCAAAAATAGTTACTGCACTCTAAAAAATGCTGGGTTGTTTCAACCCAAATTTGGGTCAAATATGAACAAACCCAAATGTTGGGTTAAAAAAATGCAAAAAAATAAAATGCAAAAAAATAAAATCACAGTTGAAAGTCAAAGTTGAAGTTGGGTTAAAATTGAAATTACATTTTTAACCCAACATTTGGGTTTGTCCATATTTTACCCAAATTTGGGTTAGAACAACCCAACATTGTTTAGTGTGCAATTAAAAGGAGGGCTGACACGAGTTCTTGACTTTGATAAACTAACTCTGAACATTTAGCTTCAAATAACTCAACAGCCATTTTTTAGTCTTTAGTGTTTTTGTCTCCTCTCTTGGGTTTTTCTTATATAGACCTTCAGAAAGGATAACTAGAATTGTGTTCTGTCCTGTAATTATTTATAATTAGCTGAGATGCCGCAATGAAGCACTTGTTGGAGACCCAAGCCAATTTTAAACACTGTGTCAGGAGACCAGAGCATGCATGTGCTAATAATTCTGACCTAATTCTGCCGTTCGCTGCATTGCATGAGGTCATCCACGACAAATGGGGATCTGCTGTCCCTATGGCAACCAAGGACAAATTGCTCTTTAATGTAAACATTCAGTATTTGTTTGCAATTGGTCCATGAGAGAGAGCGCGAGAGAGATAAAGACCTTGAAGCACTTTGAATGTTTTCTGTGATTGGCTGGAGAATTGGTGTTTCGGGTCACCACGATTTTTTCTTTTATGTCTTTTATGCTCACCAAGGCTGCATTTATTTGATCAAACATACATTCAAACAGTAATACTATGGAATATTGTTACAATTTAAAGCATTCTATTTTAAGATAAATTATATAATTATATTATATATAAATATAAATATTTTATATAGAAATAATATTTTTCTTAAATATACATGCATGTGTGTGTATTTATATATATACAAAAAAATTATACACGGTGCACCCACATATATTATGTAAACACAAACTTTTATTTTGGATGTGATTAATCGTTTGACAGCCTCAGTATATAGATTTATATATAATGTATATTATATATAAATATAAATATTTTAATATAAAAAAAATGTTCTTAAATATACATGCATGTGTGTGATATATATATATATATATATATATATATATATAATTATACACACAGTGCACCCACATATATTATGTAAACAAAAACTTTTATTTTGGATGCGATTAATCGCGATTAATCATTTGACAGCCCTAGTATATATTTATTCACTGCTGCCTAATCAATTTAATGCATACTTTCTTAATACAAGTATTTTATTTATTTTTTTTAAGACATAATTCTTACTGACCCCAATAATTATAATTTGTATTCCCAATGTGCAGCAAAGTTTAAACCAGATTGAGAGGTCTGAATTTGGCATGCAGGAAAAATAAACAATGACACGCAATCATTTTTGTATGGGGTGAAACGGGGTGAAATGTTTGGGAAACGCTGTGATGTTTCTGTACTCTCTTGAAGCACAGTTGAAGATTAGCCACCTGTTAGAGATCCAACTCTCTGTCTCTCTCCCTACGGGTTGAACCGGGCCAGAACTCGACCCTGCCTCTCTTTAACATCCAGATCTGTCAGTGAGCTCATCTTTGGCTTTCATCTGTGTGCTCAGCACCACTCGCTTCTAAAACAACCCCGCACATCTGGCGAGATATAAAATCCCATCTATAAATCTCATAGGAAAAAGAATGGAGTTTATAAGATACTGTACCAGTTTATATGAGATGCTGTAAAGCTTATACTCCTCACTCTTTTGCCAGAACCTTTAAACCTCCCGTTATGCAGCCATCTGCACTCCACACACTGTACTAACCCACTAACCACTAGCTTCACACATTGTATATCACTATCATGCATAACAGACTACACTCAAATACTACACTTCACCCTTAAACCCTACAATCAGATATAGCATGCTATAATATTATTTTAGAAGTATGCAGTATGAATTTTATGCACAGTATATGACAATTTTCTATATGCATTGGAACCTTGAAAGCTGTACTATATTTACCAATATGTGCAGTATGGAACCAGACCCTGCATGGAATGTTTGTATCCCATAATGCAATGCACCCTACTTCAAGAGGCTGGATGTGAAGGCTCTCCCAATCTGAAGGCTTCTTCAAATGCGGCCTTCGTTTCCCGGGCTGTGATGAAGGATAGAACGGATGGATCCTTTGCAGCCTAGCCAACCTAAGATTCATTGCACGACAGCATTTTTGAGAGAAAATTGCAGATTACACTTTTAAATGTAAGTATTGTTTTTGAACTCAATAGTGAATGAATATCTAATGATACAAATGTTATAAAAAAAAACTTCACATTAACGTTTAAAATGTTGACTTATATCCAGGGTTGGAAGGGTTACTTTAAAAATGTATTGTGTTTTAAAATGACTTCATAAAAAGTATTGAGTAACGTAATCCAAGCACCACAATACGAAAGTAATGTAATCGGATTACTTTTGGATTCCTTCAAGGTCACATGTAAATACATAAAGTCAAGTAAAATACAATATTTAAGAGAATGATTGTGCATGCACTTGTAGGTAACTTTCAAAAAGCCATAGGCTAGCTAGACCGTCCCATTTACCAATGCTTGCGGTTCAACCTTTGCGGATTTCAAAGAAAACATTATTTACATTTTTTATAATATTTCACAATATAACTGTATATGGGTGATTCTTTAACTATGGTACTTTTCTTGTCCCTGGATGAAATTATAAAATCTAAAAAACATTTCTTCTTTTTTGTTTTTGTCAGACTTACTTCACCCTAAGGGGAACTTATAAAAAAATTATCATGGTTCAATCATTCTTTTTATTATATAATATGAGGCCTTTTATGCATGATTTTTACTGTTTTCCCCTTGTCCCTAAGCCAGACTTTGTACCTTCAACCTCGCTTAATTCTAAATTAAATATTTAAATAATGTAGATTTTAAGTACAAATTATAAAATAATGTCTATTTCAATTATACATATTATAAATTGCAATATTTATTCACATTTTCTTATATTTTTCATAAGTAGAACCCTTGTCCCTTGGGTTCACTGTCATTTCCGCCACACTGTACAAAATAGAATCCTGGGATCATTGTTTTAGGTTTGAATACTTAGTAACCATAGCAATAGAAACTCCACAGTGAACACATGGCTGGGTGAAAGGGTGACCTCTTTAGGGGTAATGAAAAGAAGAAAAATCAAGGTAAATATGACTAAAACTGAGAATATGTTTATTGGCCGTCATTTCCGAACGGCTCATATTTCACATGGGCGTAAAAATAACTGGATAAAATATGTGTAATTTGTGTATATTAAATGTTAACTGTAAAACTAACATTAACAGGCTAACATAGCATGATATTTTAGAAGAAAATGGGGAAATGTCATTTCCGCCACAGTCATTTCCACCACGGTGTTCATTGTGGTGGTAAAGACAGGTTGTGGTGGAAATGACATTGTTCGTGCTAAACAGCAAATTATTTTGGGCTATAATACTAAAACGTTAATGTAAAAACATACAATTAATTAAGTTAAGGTAGTAAGAAATATTTTATTATTTATTATTGCTAAAATATTGTTGGTAAATAAGAGAACTTGGGCGTTTTCTTGGGCTGTCAGATAAAAATGCCAATATTTATATATATATATATATATATATATATATATATATATATATATATATATATATATATATATATATATATATTATATATATATTCAATACAAATTATCGCACCCAACTAAGGGAAGGTTTCTAGAGAGATTGAGAAACCAACTGATACTAAAAAACTGTTTGTAGAAATGTTTTTATATTCTGAAACTGTCTAGCTCAAAGAGTACCATAGTTGAAGAATCACCCATATATACTGTATTTTTGATGAAATAAGATAAGAGCCGTCTTTCAAAAATGTTAAAATATCTTATCGACCTGAAATGGTACTATTGCTCAGAATGTTTAAAACTTTCAAATACATATTTAAAAAGTGGAAAGTGGAAAATTATTATAAAGTAGTGTATTAGTTTAATGTTGCCTGACAGTTTGGATTTTACAATAAATAGAGGCAGCAATGTCAAATTTCATGTTTACAATTTTGTTGTATTGACATTTGAAATATGTTTATTAAAAATATTGCTTGTTGGATAATCAGTGTACAAATATTTTTTCTATCATTCTGTATTTATTCTATTAACTGTACTATTTTCATTCACACTCCAGGTCTCCCTGACGTCACATGGGCAGAAGTGAGGATCTTTACAGCTCTGTGGCTGATTTTCAGCTTCAAACACGAGGGCATCAAGTTGATTTAAAGTGCCGGGAGTCTGCGAGCAGCTGGCCAGTTGTATTCTGACAATCAATCCATCTGCCAGCCAATCCCAGCGAATCTAACCGGCAGCGCGGGGGCACTTTGTGCCGCCCGTGAAGGTTTGTTCCACAACATTACGCTCCCCTTTAAGAGATGAATGCATGCGAGAGACATTTATCAAAAAGGAAGACGTGAAATGAAATGCACGATGTTGTATACTCAAAACACCATACTGAGTTTCATCCATATCTGTCTTTACTTTGCCTTTTTGCCTTACTTCCTTTGCGTAACGAACAAAGGAAAGTTATTGAAGGAAGTCTACAGGCTGAAAATGTTTCACATATGCTCGATTTAGTCATGCATTTCCAACCTGTCATGATATGACTATGATACCCCGATTATCAAACACAGCACCTGTCCTGACTCATTTAGACGAAACTCACGTCAAGCTGTAGAAATTTTGAATGTGCCGAATCAAAATGTGACATTAAAACAGCTTACTGTCACATTATATAAGGCTCCACATAAATGTCAGAGCTGCAATAACCCAGAGCTTTAATTTGTCCTTCTTAAGGTCAGCAGGTGTGCATAAATTTCTTCCGCTTGTTCAGAATGATCGATACCTCAATTGTTTTGAGTAAGGAGTTCAGCTCTCCACCTTGCATATCGTGGCATCCGCCGGCCGGAGAGATGGAAAACCCTCTGGGTTAACTGAGGTTTTAAAAATGCATCAGTTGGCATTTGTATTACTATCACAAGGTGACACGTTCTGATGGTTATCAGAACATCTGTTATGTTCTCATTTTCCCTCATCACGTTTCTGCTCCACAGTTGGCTCCACAAAAAGCTGTTTTTGAGAAACTTTTCAAAACACTTACAAATGTAGCAAATCTGAACTAAATACTCTCTTTTCTGTTTTAAACTACTGGAATATCATCAGTCAAAATATCAAATTTGTTTTTTTTGGAATCTAGTGGATTTAATATATATATATACACTACCGGTCAAAAGTTTAAGATTGGTAAAATTTTTTATATTTTTAAAAGAAGTCTCTTCTGCTCACCAAGGCAGAATTATTTTTATATGTATTTTTTTTTTAAATAAAAAATATGTATTTTTTTTTATAAAAAATACACAAAAAACACAGTAATATTGTGAAATATTATGACAATTTAAAATGACTTTTTTATGTTAATATATATTAAAATGTAATTTATTCCTCTGAAAAAAGAGCAGAATTTTCAGCATCATTACTCCAGTCTTCAGTGTCACATGATCCTTCACAAATCACTCTAATATGATGATTTTATGCTCCAAAAACATGTATGATTATTATCCATGTTGAAAACAGTTTTTTACATTTTTATTTCAGGATTCTTTGATGAATAGAAAGTTTCAAATAGAACTTTCTATTCATCAAAGAATCCTGAAATAAAAATGTAAAAAACTGTTTTCAACATGGATAATAATCATACATGTTTTTGGAGCATAAAATCATGAAAAAATGAAATTGAGCGGAAGTGCGTAGGAGGGCGCAGCCAGGCTAGGACATGTCCCCCCCAAGTATAATGGCTCCTACGCCAATGAACACTGCAATAATGATCCAATCATAGACTCTCTTGATCCAAAAGTGATTTTTTTTTTTGGCTGGGTGAAATGACTATATCAGCATTTCTTTTTCAACACAGATCAATATAACCTACATATGTGTGAGAGAACTATCCAAGAACTATCCATGTGTTTCCTGTGCACTGTGTGAGACTGACTGAGCGAATGTCAGTCTGGAGTTCTCTTGTTTTATTTACAGGAACATTTGACCTGTTTCCCAGCTTGACTCACCGTTTCCAGTCTGGCATCCACGTACCTCCTTTGTTTCTTTGTTCCTCTCTTTATTCCTCTTTCTTTTCCTCCTCATTTCCACCGCACACCTTCCAAACCGAGCCTAACCTTTAAAGACATCGGCCACCATGTCCATCCTCCCATTCTGTGGTCTCAGCAATACGGTTCAGAGGCCACAAAACCAAAACAAAATCACCTCCTTTGGAAAATATTGTTGGGCCTTGGCCGATGTGTTCTTTCTGTCTGCTTCTGTAGTGCACACAAACACAGATGACTGTTTGCCGTCTCTTTGGCCCGCCAACAGCGCACGACTGGGAACGTCCTGCTTCCATGAGCTGAGTTATCTTTCCTTCTGTAGCCGGAAAGGATGTGAAGGGAGGTGAGGGGAGTATCTGAGGGAGTTTAGAGGAAATTTGGAAACACAAAAGGCTTGTAAGTGGGGGATGATAATGAATCCAGAGGTGTAGAGAACAGGCGTATACAGGAAAAATGGGTCGTGTGGGAGTTTCTTGTAACGCTGATGAAGATTGAGTTATTGAAGAATTATCATTGTGCTTCTCCAGGGGAACATCAGCGCTGATGTGACCGCCTGCAGAGACCAAAGCAAACACAGTTACAGCCTGAAGTGTGTTTGTTTATCAGGGCTGTCTACGTTTATTTATATCAGTATCTTTGTCAAGCTCTGGCATTTCTTTAATTTATCAGTCTTCTGCACTATGGTGCAGAAGACAAAATGGTGAATCTCACGAAAAAAAAAAATATTTCACCCAAAATATGAACTAAATATACAGTATGTATGTATATATCACTTATATACTATTTATATAATTACTAATAAGTTATATTTAGGTTGAAAATGTCATTGACTCTCATTCAATGTCACTGCATTTTTTAATTGTTATAAAGATTTCCAAGCGAAATGTGATTACTTAATTTTTTTTATTTATGTATTTATACACTGAAAAAAAATTGGAGTAGGATTAACTTTTTTCACTCAGAAAATGCTAGTAAATTTACAGTAAGATTTGCCAAGTAAAAACCTAAACATATTTATCAGTAGCTTTAATTAGAAAACTTAACATTTACAGAACTTGTAATATGGAATTAAGTAAACTTTACAGATATTAAGTCATTTTAACTTGGCTAGTCAAAGGTTGATTAATATCGATTTAGTTGAAATTTCCTTTGTTTTACATTTCACTAAAACAATAATATTGAATTTTATTATTAGTCATTTATAGTATGTGCTTTACTTAGATCATCTAAGTAATTTATATTTCATCATGTCAGATGTTGAGCATCATGTGAATGCAAAGACCTCAATACTTGGTAGACAATACACAATTGCGGTAACATTTGATGGGTCGTTTTTGTGTCTGAATGTGTCATTTTGAGCAGAAATATACTCGAAATGTCACAAAATGGCAAGTTACTAATACTGACAACAAAATCAATGATAAAACAGTGTAAATACAGCTGGAAACCAGTGAAAAATTAACCTCATTAATTATTCAAGGTCCAGTGCATGATGGGAACCCCATTATCAGAAACGTTTAGTAATTTTTACTTAATTTTATTGAGTTGATATTTACACTTTCATTTCACTCGCTTTAAATAAGTACTAATATGGAATTTGCTTTATTCTTGCCTGAAGTAACTCTTTCATGTAAATTACATTGTTTCTTTTTAGTAGTATTTACTTCACCAAAAAATGAGTTTTTACCGTGTATGATAGTTTTTTGTTGATAAATCTAAATAATAATAATAATAAGATTAGAGCATTAGAACATTCTTATTTGAACTGTCCATTCAGTTAGAATAGAGGTATTTGTTGTTAACACTTTACATAGAAGAATATAAAGAATACATTTTGCCACAAACGCATAGATCTTGCCAGCAGTTTCTTTTTATAGAAATTACTGTGTAATTATGCTCTGGGATTGTTAGAGATATGATTGTGGTTGTGCTAGCATTCAACTGGGATCATATCACCCTCTCTCTCTCTCTCTCTCTCTCTCTCTCTCTCTCTCTCTCTCTCTCTCTCTCTTTGTTTCTCCTGATGAACACTTATAATGTTAGTACATTTTTGTTTTGCTCCAAAGTAATATTAGTCAAGTTAATTGCATTCTTTAGTTTCTCATTACCATTTTTTCAACCTCTCTCTGACAGACTTAAACATGCTCCTCTTTTTTGCTTCTGCTTCAGTGTAAACTACGTGAAAATGAAAAGCAGTGTTTTGCTGTGGGTTTTCAAGTCTTGCATTCTAATAGAATAACATGCATTTATTCACAATATCAAGGCAAATTTGATTTCTCATATGGCACCTTTAATGGATGGTACTGTACATGTGTGCATGAGTGTGTCTCCATTGTGTGATTGGGTTTGACATTCCCAGGACAGGAGTGCATTAATGTTGTGCTTCTCGTACCTGCTGATGGGATGTCCCACTGCACTCAGCAAGACATTAATTTACTGAGCACCTTTCACTGTGTTGATTTAGATGTGTCATATATCTAGATGTGTACACATATATTTTCTCCATATAATGCACTTTACTGGTAACCAAACGGTTCAAGGTCCAAATGAGAGTTTCAGTGCAGCTTCAAAGGGCTTTAAACGACACCAGACGATGAATAAGGGTCTTATCTAGCGAAATGATCGCTGATTAAAAAAAAAAAGTTTAAGTTTTATAAGCTCAAATGGTCGCCTTGCTCTGTTCTGTATGCACGTTCGTGACTCTCCTGTTCGAACTCGTTCATCAAAATGAACGAATCTTTTTCCGAGTCATTTCTTTCCTTTTGTTTGTTGAATGAACCAAATGACACGAAAAAAGATTTGTTCATTTTGATAAACGAGTTCGAACAGGAGAGTCACGAACGTGCATCACCAACCCGATTTCACGGGAAATTCGTACGAATTTTACGAGGTGGCTTATTCGTAACAATTCAGTACGACCTCACTCGTACAAATTAGTACGATTTTGCAAAATCGTACATATTTTACGAATTCGCCAATTCGTATGAATTTGTACGAATGACCTACCCTAACCCCGCCCCTAAACCTAACCGTCACGTGGGTTTAGACAAATCGTACGAATTTGTACGAGTGAGGTTGTACGAATTAGTACGTATTAGCCACTTTTTAATCACTCGTACAAATTCGTACGAATTGGTCGTGAGATAGGGTAGGCATCACAGAACAGAGCAAGGCGAGCATTTGAGTTTATAAAACTTAAACTTTTTTTTTGAATGAGCGATCATTTCGCTTATAAGGCCCTTATTCATCGTCTGGAATCGTTTAAAGTCCCTTGAACAGTTTGCAGTTTGCACTGAAACTGTCTTTTGGACCTTGAACTGTTTGGTTACCAGTAAAGTCATTATATAGAAAAATCCTGGTATGTTTTCATCAAAAACCTTAATTTCTTTTCGACTGAAGAAAGAAAGACATGGACATCTTGGATGACATGGGGGTGAGTAAATTATCAGCAAAAGTTTTTTTAAAAGTGAACTACTCCTTTTAGAAACACAATATAAAAATAAATACATATTTTGCAAATAGAATGTGGTATAAAGTATATAATGCAGTGATTTCGTTACTGCATATGACCTGTTTGTGGCCTCCATCTCTCTTATCATTGTGGCTCAGTCTTTTATGACCTGCTGTCTCATATGGGCTGATCTCTGAAGCTATCAGTGATGTGGCAAATTCACTGTGAAATGAGAAACTTTCTCCTGCGTGCTTGTGTTGATGAGTCAGATGGTCTATGCAAAGTCTCCTACATGTAGAAACAGACAGCTGTCCCATTTGCAACTGATTTGTTTTTTTTTAAACTGATTTGCACTTTCTCTCAACAGGACTAATTACCTTACAAGCTGACTGATGGGGAAAAGCAGCGAATGAAATTAAAAATGTTAAGAGTGATATCATCCATCTTTGGCAGCATCTCAGGGGAAGCAATTTAGACCTTTTTATACACGCAACAAGTGTCAATTAAAATGAGTGACTGTGACACCCGTAGCTACAGATGCTGAGAGAGGATTTGAGCATGAAGTCAATGGAGGCCTGAAGCAATTGCTGTGTTTTTGAGTGTATTGTTGACAACCATCACTGAAAATGCACTGCTTAAAAGAGATAATGAAACTTTTGTCATTAATTACTCACCCTTGTGTCGTTCCAAATCCGTAAAACTTTACTTTCGTTCATCTTCGGAATACGAATGAAGATCTTTTTGATAAAATCTGAGAGTTTTGTGTCCCACTTTGACGCTTCAAAAAGTTCATATGGATCGTAAAAAATGAATCCAGAGCGGTTTAGTCCAAATTTTCTGAAAAGACTTTATATGATGAACAGATTGAATTTAGACTTTTAAATGAAGCGTCAAAGTTATAGTTTTATAGCTGTCAATGGAGAGTAAGCTCTCAGATTTCATCAAAACATCTTCATTTATACTGAACGAAAGTCTTGTGGGAATTTTGACAGAATTTATTTTTTTGGGTGAACTATCCCTTTTAAGCAATTACATTTTTAGTGATATTGAATATTTTGGATACTTCTAAAATATAATATTTTATACGTATACTCAACTCTTTTATATAATATTATTTATATAATATTTTTCTATCTCTTTTTTTAGACAAAGCAAATTTTTTAATAATTAATCTTATATTCTGTGGTTCATGAAATAGGTTTTCAAAATGCCTGGGGACTTGGGAGAAAATATTTGGAAAATGTATTTCCAGATCCCAGGCTGCTGAAAATATGTCGGTCGCAGTTGTATTTTATAAATATTATTTAATAGTGTTAGAATTAATAGTATTTTTAAAAAGTTGCTTCGTAAAAATCATTATATTTCGGGTCTATTTGATGTCTGTGATATTAAATTAAGAATGCAATTATAATATTTTTGACGATTGAAGATAAAAATAAATTAATAATAATTCAAATTAAAAAAATGTTTGATTTAAATTTAATTAACAATAATAATAACATTAATTTGAATTATATTTAGGTAGCCTAAACTCACAGTCGCTGCGTTCATTTTCATGTTAACTAGAGTTTTGCTTTCATGAGCAGGCAAATCAATAATGATTGAACTTATGAAAACAAGAAAACAGCAAACTGTCTGTGTGATAAACAGCCACGTCAACTCTATTAATATACTCAATCAATGACTAATGAGGCGATGAGTCAATTCTTATTTATCGGAAATGCTGTCTTCACACAAACTGACAAACTGACTCTCCCACACAGTTTACTGAATATTTATCAGAACCGACGGGAGCTGTACAAAAGTCTAGGACAATGTGCTGACGCATCAAATCTGCTGGTTATTTAATCAAGTGTTTCCTGTGATCATCTGTTTCTCCTCTTGTCAGGTGTCTGATGTTGTGATGTGTATCTAACACTTTCCTGATTTATTCTCCTTCCTCTTAGAACTTGCAATTGGTGTGTTTCTGATTAACAAGGCAACCAGGAGTCACCTCAACTGATGAAGAAGTCTCCAGAGACCGCAGCCAATCAGAGTGCAGCTCCTTACCTGTGGTTCATTATGTGCTCTGATTTGCATGAGGTAACTGGCAGAGTCTGTCATATCATATGAGATGCAAAATCACTCATCATTTTATTTAGAAGAATTAGAGATCATCTACAGAGTGGAAAAATGAGATGGGAGAATAGCCACGCTATATTTTCCAAATATATTGGTTATGAACGTCATACTGTGTGCGACGGGTGTGAACCATCCATTACTCAACTGAGAATGCTTTTAGTTTCAATGTAGGATGCAGAGTTGTAATTTGGGTATAAGGAAGTAGAAATAAAACTCAAAGAAATTCATATAACTAAGATTTAGAGGGATAGTTCACACAAAAAATGAAAACTATGTCGTCATTTTACGTCATTGTTTTTAAAAGAAGTCTCTTTGCTTACTAAGGCTGCAATTTTTTGATAAAAATACACAAACAACACAGTAATATTGTGAAATATTATGAAAATTTAAAATTACTTTTTTATGTTAATATATATTAAAATGTAATTTATTCCTCTGAAAAAGCTAATTTTCAGCATCATTACTCCAGTCTTCAGTGTCACATGATCCTTCACAAATCACTCTAATATGATGATTTTATGCTCCAAAAACATGTATGATTATTATCCATGTTGAAAACAGTTTTTTTACATTTTTATTTCAGGATTCTTTGATGAATAGAAAGTTCAAAGAACAGCTTTTATTTAATTAGAATCTTTTCTAACATTATAAATGTCTTTACTGTAACTTTTGATCAATGTAACTCATCCTTGATGAATAGAAGTATTGATTTCTTATTTATTTCCCCCAAAAATAAAATACAAATTCTTACTGACCCAAACTTTTTAAAGGGTAGTGTTTAATGTAACAAAAGCTTTCCATTTCAGATAAAAGCTGTTCTTTTGAACTTTCTATTCATCAAAGAATCCTGAAATAAAAATGTAAAAAACTGTTTTTAACATGGATAATAATCATACATGTTTTTGGAGCATAAAATCATCATATTAGAGTGATTTGTGAAGGATCATGTGACACTGAAGACTGGAGTAATGATGCTGAAAATTCTAGATTTTTTTCAGAGGCAATAAATTACATTTTAAATATATATTAACATAAAAACAGTCATTTTAAATTGTCATAATATTTCACAATATTACTGTGTTTTTTGTGTATTTTTTATAAAAAAATTGCAGCCTTGGTGAGCAGAAGAGACTTCTTTTAAAAACATTAAAAAAATCCCTAAACTTAAACTTTTGACCGGTAGTGTATATATATATCTATTCATACTTTGGAGTCAATGGGGCCCATCAACTGTTTGGTTACCGAATATTCTTCTAAATATATCTTTTTGGGTGAACTATCCAAACTTTGAATGTTGGTTCAACAAAACTTTTAGAAAAAGTAAAAAAAAAAACATGAAGTTTGATAGGCATGATGGATAGATAGAGAATGCAAAGAAACTGCAAGTAACATTGAATTAAGCATGCAATTTTGAAGTAGAAAAACTGAATATTTTCTTGTAAAACATACTCCAATGATCAATTTTATTTACAACTTGGATAAAGCCAATTCTTCTGTTTTGAACTTCATACAACCCTGATGTACAACAGTTTGAGTTTTGGAGGCTTGTTGACCAAAGTTGAATCAGGTTGACATAAAATTAAATTTGACAGTAGTAATGTTTCCACATTTTCAACTAAATACAAAGATGTTTTCTTTTCATAAGTGTTTAGAATTTTGTTAATGAAAAGTCCACAGTAGGATTTTGCTATCTCCACAGCATGAAAATCAAACAACGAACATCATTTCCCACTCATTTTACCCTCTGACCGGCTCTCATTTATTCCCCATCAGCGGCCCCTGGGCTCCAATCAACATAATCTGTTTCAGTTTGACCCACGTCTACAGCCACAGAATAAGACTTGACTGAGATTTTGTCTGTTTTTCTCCTGTTGTGAAACAAATTAGAAATAAATCAACCCGCTCGTCTGAACATCAGGCGGTCCGGATAGACGTATTAACGTAATTTACATGAGCACCGCAGGAAAATCCAGTCGACCGCTGGCCAGGTCTCATTAAATTAACGTGATAATGTCCCATTCTAATTTACAATTACTCCCTGCCTTCAAAATGATGCTATTGAGCCCCGGATCCACCCTGCTGTCATTGAAAATCAATGATGTAACGTTTGCTTGAGCGCACAAGAGGTGCAATTAACTGATCACATTATCCTAAAGAAAACTCATTGCAGCTAATACAGTGTTTATCTTGGTCCTCTGAATGATTCACAGTGAACTCAAGGAGCAAATGGGACGTGATCTCGTGCTCTATTGGGATAATCACTATTACTGTATACTTGGGGTTAAGGATTTGAACAAACCCCTGGGATGATCTGGGATATGTTTAAAAATCATCTTACCCAGATTGTGCAACTTAACCACTTTCAACTGTGCCAGGAAAATATAGTACACTACCGTCCAAACTACACTGCCGTTTTATTTGATTTATTTTAAAGAAATTAATATTTTTACTAAGGGCGCTTTAAATTGATAAAAAGGGACTTTTACATTGTTACAAAAAATAATTATAAAATAAATAATGTTCTTTTAAACTTTCTATTCATCAAAGAATCATGAAAAAAAAGTAGCAACTTTTTTTAACTTTAATAATAATTATAAATCATAAGAAATCACTAAAGACTGAGAAATGATGCTGAAAATTCAGCTTTTGCATCCCAGGAATAAATTACTTTTTAAAATTTGTTAAAATAGAAAGCAGTTATTTTTAATAGTTAGAATATTTTATTTTGATCAAATGAATGCAGCCTTAAATATGAGACTTCAAAAACATCATACCAACCATAAACTTTTGAGTGGTAGTGTATAATGAGGATTTTTCATTTTATTCTGCCCTTGTTATTTTAATTGTTGTAAAAATACAACAGAGATGGTTGATGCAATGTTTTATAATATATAGCTGAGTGTCGTTTTGCATTTTTCAGTAGGTAATGTGGCTGTAAATACAATTTTGGCAAGATTGGCTCAGTACGAAAGCTCCTAAAACACCCTAGCAACCACATAGCAACACCTTGGCATCATGGCAGTGAAATCTACTTCATTTCTTCACAGTTGATTATGTACCATAATTAGCACTGAGCCCTGTAAAAAAGTCCCATTAAACATCGTTACAGCAAGATAATAAAAAAAAACGAAGGAACACAGTCTTTCAAAGCATCTGTTCGCTCTCCTCTTTTATGCCGTGATATATTTTATCCTCGACTATTTGCTTTATGTCCATACATTCCTAGAATAAAGAGTTCACATGACTGAACGAGGACAAATGAGATTTGCTCATTACTGAGGAACAGCACTTTAGTGGCCCACAGGTCTAAAACTGCTCATTTAGTTTCATCTCTATCATTTATCTCACTCTGTCCTTTATTTGCCATCTCTTCCAAGGTCCTTTCTCTGTATCTGCTCTCTGAAATCTAACTGTGTGAATATTTGTGGCTACAGATTACATAAAATCTGTGTTAGCTTTGACTATTTCAGGATTAAATAATGTTGCTTTAAAGCAGGGCATCTTTTCTCTTTTTAATTCAGCGTCTGTTTTGCAGGATAGGTTTTTTAATTGAGTCACTCATATTACCTAAAACCTCCAACTTTTAGGTAACCCAGACCATTTTTCCTTCCATGTGGCAAAGACTGAATATGAAAAAGCACATGGATTCTGATATTCTCAGATTGGTTTTAGGCCTCATTCATATGTGGAAATAAATTGGATATGAATCGGACAAGCAGATATACCCGTCACCTCGACACTTGGTCAGGTGGAACCGGGATGACGATCGAACCACCAACCTTTGGTTTGTAGACAACCTACATGAACCACTGAGCTATGGCTGCCTCATTATAATGATTATTATAATTTTAGTTCGTGGGCAAAATATAACGCTAGAGACCTTAATATTAGTTTTTTTACATCTTTACATATGTGTTGAACGCGATTTCGAGTCCGCCTTTAAAATGTATTTATTTCGAATTCGCAAAGGCGGATTCGAACTTGCGTTCAGCGCATCAAAAAGCTGCTTTCACGCATTTGACGCCTTACGACCAACGCCACAGAAGCTGTTTAATGACGGGCGTCTTTTTGCTGTAAAGACAGGCACTTAGTGCAAATATATGCTCCGTTGTGAAAAATGTAAAAAATTAAATTAAATTTTTTTTCTTCCCCTAGCTTGGGCCGCAAGTGCACATGGCGAACTTCCAACAAATACATTTGATCAGACCGTCCCTCGTGGCCTCGAAACACTACAGGCCCACCGGGAAACTCCCGCTAACTTACTGGCACGAGCGCAAGTTCAGTCTCAAGCAATCCCCCTCTTCACATTTGACACGGTGCCACGCGAAAGGCGAAGCTTGAATTAACGGGTATGTCCCTCTTTGGCTAATGTACAAGATGGAGGGGCAACATGGGCGACCGCAGAACCCCTTACTTACCCGTATGTATTTCAAATGGCATATTATTACACAGTCACGAGAATACTTTATTACTTGAACGAAGTAAATATACACGAGCACATATATTTTTGAAAGAACTAAGTGTTTTTAGCTAAGAATAAAGGTTACACAGTGTAGCTTTAAAGTAATAAGCTCCATGAAGCAGTGGTTTATTACAACAGCAAAGGGACATCATGGCTTATTGCTTTTATTACAGTAAGTTGGTCTATAAAATGTTGATTTTAAGGGGGTCACAGGTGTATGTTTATAGAGTCATTTACAATGGCTGCTCAACCATTCAGAATCGTGGACTGGAATCGTGGATTAAGTGTTTTAAGTGTTGCCTCCATGCCCGAATCATTTCCAGGGTATGAAACAAACACATACTGTTAATCAAATTTTTTTTCATACCATAGTCTGTCTGAATAATCGTTTCTGATTAGCTGGAAGGTGAGCAATAAAACCGTTTAATGCACAGGTAGACAGTTCGAAGTCAGTTTAATCACCGTTCTACAGTTGTGGTCATCAGAATTGACTTTATGCACAGCTGCACTAAGTTACTTCCTGAACTTAAAGGAGACTTCCGGCGAACAATGAACCTTTGGTCTAATAAAACATCGGTACCTAGTCAATCGTTCTCTGAGATTTGTTTTCATGATAATCGAATGTAAAGAGTTTTATCTCTAAAAACTGTTTAGCGTATAATGCTAGCACTGGGGGCATTGACTAAGTAAAAAGAAATCGCTAGTTTATACCACTAACAATGCTCAAAATAGCCCCACACTAACACAGTAATATAATGAGTGTCTATACATGCAAAACGAAGCATTGAGAACTTTGTAAGTGTACAGACCGTTTAATAAGAAGATGCGTTATTAAAAGACAGTTTACTTCATGTATACAGACAGGAGCCATCTTAGAATATAGTCTCGATAAGTCAAACCACGAACGTCGTACTGAGTGATCTGAACTGTATGAAGTTCAGCGAACTTCTGAACTGTATGAACGGCGTTCGGGGATCGACTTACCGAGACTATATTCTAAGATGGCTCCTGTCTGTATACATGAAGTAAACCTGTCTTTAATAAGCATCTTCTCATTAAACGGTCTGTACTCTTACAAAGTTCTCAATGCTTCGTTTCGCATGTATAGACACTCATTATGTTATTGCGTTAGTGTGGGGCTATTTTGAGCCTTGTTAGTGGTATAAACTAGCGATTTCTTTTTACATGAGTCAATGCCCCCAGTGCTAGCATTATACGCTGAAACAGTTTTTAGAGATAAAACTCTTTACATTCGATTATCATGAAAACAAAACTCAAAGAACGATTGACTAGGTACCGATGTTTTATTAGACCAAAGGTTCATTGTTCGCTGGAGTTCTCCTTTAAGCCTTCCATCATTGGACAAATTGATTGATTCAGGTGTGCTTTATCTCAGTAGTCTCTAGCAACAATAATCAGACACACCTGAATCAATCAAGCTTGGCCAATAATGACAGAAAGGAAACAAGGAGCTGGCTTAAGTTCAGGAAGTAGTGCAGCTGTGCATAAAGCCAATTAATGCCCCCTGTTGAATATGTTAAAAAAAGAAATCTGCATTGTTTATCCTTTTGATCTTTCATCAAATTCTTAAAAAATCCCAGCTGTATCCTTACAGTTGATCTAATACTGCAGAACAAGGCAAATATGAAAACATATTAGACTATCTCATTTTAGAAACATGTTTAATGCCACAATTTTTTATAAAACACAATGCTTAATATGTAATTTTTTATGTAATTATTAAAACATTAATGCTTAATGTGTTTTTCCACACATTCTCACTTGAAACATCCTAAAGTTTGAAAACCCTACTGTATATAACTAATAGCTGATAAAGTGTTATTTTAAGCTTCGGATATCTATTTTTTCTTACAGTGTATGTTTTAGGGAAGTTATTTCATAGTATAAACTCTTTTTTTCTTATCTTCTTAAAGAGATTTGCTTTCTAAACTGCTTCTCTATTCTAAATGTGAAAATATTCAGATTTTTTTTAATTCAACCCTGCCACAAACAAAAGGAAATGCTGACTCCATTGAGTGCTATTAATTGTTTTCCCATTTGTTCCGCTGATCTCCTGAAAATTAGATTGTAGAGCTTTGTCAGGAACATGTTTAAAGCCACATTTTTTTATAAAACACAATGCTTAATATGTAATTTTTTGTGTAATTATTAAAACATTAATGCGTAATGTGTTTTTCCACACATTCTCACTTGAAACATCCTAAAGTTTGAATTCCCTACTGTATATAACTAATAGCTGATAAAGTGTTATTTTAAGCTTCGGAAATATCTATTTTTTCTTACAAGTGTATGTTTTAGGGAAGTTATTTTATATTACAAACTCTTTTTTTATCTTCTTAAAGAGATTTGCGGTAACACTTTACAATAAGGTTCGTTAGTTAACGTTAGTTAACTACATTAGTTAATATGAACTAATGATGAATATCAACGGTGGCGTATTGCATTCACTTGAAGAAAAAAAATCTACTCTGTTTTTCTGAATTAACGAGTTAATTTTTCATTAAAAAAAGTTTTTGCTCTGTTTTTCTGATTTAACAGACTTAATTTTTCATGTAGAAAAAAGTTTTTGCTCTGTTTTTCTGAATTAACGACTTAATTTTTCATTAGAGAAAAAGTCTTTGCTGTATTTCTGAAATAACAGAGCAAAAAATTCTCATGAGAAAAAAGTTATTACTCTGTTAATTCTGAATTAACGACTTAATTTTTCATTAGCAAAAAAGTTTTTGCTCTGTTGTTAAAAATTAACGACTTAATTTTCATGAGAAAACAAGTTTGCTCTGTTTTTTCGAATTAACGACTTAATTTTTCATAAGAAAATCTCATTAATTCAGAAAAACAGAGCAAAAAAAAATTTTCTCATGAAAAATTAAGTTGTTAATTCAGAAAAACAGAGCAAAAAAAATTTTCTCATGAAAAATTAAGAAAAACAGAGTAGATTTTTTTCTTCAAGTGAATCCAATACGCCACCGATAGAATATCACATATACAGCATTTGTTAATCTTTGTTAATGTTATTTTCAGCATTTACTAATACTTGATTAAAATCTTATTAACATTAGTTAATGCACCATGAACTAACATGAACAAATAATGAACAGCTGTATTTTTATGAACTAACATTAACAAAGATGAACAAATGCAGTAACAAATGTACTGCTCATGGTTGGTTCATGTTAGTAAGTACATTGACTAATGTTAACTAATGAACCTTATTGTAAAGTGTTACCAGATTTGCTTTCTAAACTGCTTCTCTATTCTAAACGTGAAAATATTCAGATTTTTTTTATTCAACCCTGCCACAAACAAAAGGAAATGCTGACTCCATTGAGTCCTATTAATTGCTTTCCCATTCGTTCCGCTGATCTCCTGAAGATTAGATTGTAGAGCTTTGTCAGACGAACTTGTGTTATTAATTATCATTCCACTGCAATTTTGGGTCAAGGAAATTATATTTTGGAGAGAATCATAAGCAGCAATAAGAGCTCTGCATATTGTGCATTAGAAAGTGTGTTAAGCTGTTTTGTGCCTCTTGTAGATGCAGTATGCTTGTGATTGTTGAGTTTGTTTGTTTTTTAACCTGTAATTTTCAAAGATAATAATCATAAAGATAAAAGTTATTATGTTTTTCCACAGTGCAACCTTAGATACTAAACAGATGTCTTGTTCCATTTTTTCTTCAGGTTGGAAACAACAGTTTTTTTCAATTCACCTCTTGACATTTTTGGAAAGTGTTTAGAGATCATGAACTTATAAGTGGACGAACACTTTGTGTGTTTTACCCCCAGCTGGCTCAGAACCGCTAGGGGAAATAGTGAGGAACACACACCCGCTGTGAACATCAGTTGAGCATGAAACTGACTCAGATATTTGAATAGAAGGTATGTTTTGCACTGAGTATCTAAATGTTGGTTAAAGTTAGTCTGTTCCTCTCACAAAGCTTCATATGGCTTCAGATGACTTGGAATATGGTGGACACTCAGCAAGCAATTTTGCGGTTAAAAGACGTCTAATAGCCGTCCAAATGTCTAGGCTAAAACAAGATCTTTAAAAATCTTTAATGGACGTCTAACTATAGCCCAAGAATAGATGTAAAGGCTACGCATAGAAAGAGATGTCAAAGAGATGAAACCAAACACCTTGTGATCACTGTTGACTTTTCTTACATGATGGAAAATCATACATGTCACAAATTAGCCTATTTTTGCATAAATTACATGTAATCAAATTTACGGTTATTTTGGCTAGAAGTGCATGGGTTACCAGCCCGTTCTCATCCCCAAGGCGCCATATACTGACGCTTTTGCCAATGCGTATACATCCAATGCACATGGCACACTTTAGCTTCAATATGAGACGCAGATACATATGGGCCAGAAGGTGCCTCCTAGTGGTCTAACCCTAACCCTACCCTAGACCTAAACCTACCCATAACCGAAGCGTGTTATATTGATGCTAAAGTGTGCCATGAGCATTGGATGAATACTAGAGCTGTCAGTTTAACGCATTATTATCGATGTTAACGTAAACCCATTTTAACGGCGTTCATTTTCTTTATCACGCGATTAACGGTCTTTTTTAACGGTTCTTGTCCTGAGCAAACTTTGTACTTTTTAAACATGCTTTTGCAACAGGATGGCATGCGCCCTGAATCCTGATCCATTTCGGCGTCTTCGCGCTCGTCATCCACTAAAGCCGGCACGCAAGCCCAAACGAGTGTGTGCGTCGTGCCTGTTGTTTTGTTTCCGGTCTAGCTAATCCGCTTGCGCTTTGGTCCGAAGAAGCAACAAAATGTCCTCGCGCGCGCAAGCAATTGAAATGAATGGGTTTCCAGATTCAGCAGCGAGGACGTTTGTGCCGCTATACACTCGACTTCGGCTCTGCAGCCGGCCAAATAGTAACGTTACGTTTCTGAGTGGATGACGAGCGCAGAGACGCCGGATCTGTGTGTTTTGTCGTTGTGAACTGAGCTATCATCATCGCAGCACGTCCAGTCTGAAACACCACTTGATGATGGCCAAGCAAACACACACACACACACACAGATGATGCGAATTCTCCACCCCCTCGCCAATGTCAGGACCTCGTAGTATTTCTTTCACCCTTTTATTGATAGACAGTGTTACATTGTGTAAAAGATTATTGGTATGTTAGTGTGAAATTGAACACTATTCCAATGTTATTTTCAATAATAATAAAAAAAACATTTGCACTAAACAAGCCAATCCACTTTCCCATGTTGATAATAGCATTAAAATGAGAAAAAATTATGTAACAAAAAGAAATCAAAATACATTTGGAAAATGTGTGATTAATCGCGAGTTAACTATGACATTAATGTCGATTAATCGCGATTAATATTTTAATCGTTTCGACAGCACTGAATGAATACGCATTGACAAAAGCGTCAGTATTTGACGCCTTGGGATGAGAATGCGTTGGGGTTACTCAAAGCGGGATTATATTGAGTCTCAGGGATGTCAACGATTAATTGTCGATAATACATTAATCGATCAAACTTATCCATTATCGATTAAGCAGGTCTATGCGCGTGCCTGCTGCTCAACCGCAAAACATGTAAGTTATGTTTGGACTTCATCATGACTACGTTTGCGTGTGTATTCGCATGTTGTTTTATGCAAATGTAAGTTGTAATAGTTTGTACGCCTTTGATTTATCTCATATTGGATGCATTTTGTTTAGAATTGAAGCGTGATCTTTAGCGTGCGCAGCTCAGAACGGCAATGCACGACTAATAATGACTATTGGGAGTGTCATATTACATAACATATAAAGAGAACAATATTGCAATAAAACGGTGGTGAATAATTTAGGTTCAGTTGCCTGTTCGCGTTGTTTCAGAAATAGCGCGTACGCACACAACATTCAGTCATTCTGAATGGCACGTAACTTGGTTCAAGTTCACTTAAGCATTCACGTCATTTTGGGAAGATATTGGCTATTTGTAATATTATGTTCATTTTGTATATATCTGACTAATCTCATATTGGTTGTGTTTCTTTGATTTAAATAACGAAAGTGCTCAGCGGTTATTCATTCAGCGTGCGCTGCTCAACCAGCAATGCACTAACGTTACTAATAATAACAATGATTAATTTGTGACTGTCAGCTTAGATAACATCAAAACACTATTTTATTAAATCGTTGTGAATTCATTGGGATTATGGGTTGCTGTTTTCAGTGCGCGTCCACAACATATTCTTCTGACAAGCACGCATTTAAGGGGCGTTGGTGACATGTTCAGTCGTTATATTTGATTATGAAATAATTAATTACATTTAATTATCTATAATATTGAAACATTTTACAATCCTATTGGCCCTTTATTTAGATTAAAAACAATTTTCTTTAATTTGGTGAGGAAAATAGCATTTTGAGCAGTATTTGCAGAGACCCTGTCCAACTGTTGGTCATTTTCCACCCTCTGCAGCAGACGCATAATTGATCGTTAATTTAAATGACGATCGATCATGGGAATATGTGAAAATTGACATCCCTTCAGTTTTATATTTGACATTTCCAGATCTAGTAATCTTACTGTTACCTTTCTCAGACCAAGGGGGATTATAAGAACTGCTACTAATGTTTCATTTTTTTCATCCAAGTAGTTTACCAGATAGATTATTATACCCATATGGATTTTTATTAACATTTATTTTATCTTGCTTAATGTTTGCAACAGGTGAGCCAGTGCACAAATATTTTTTTATGTATTTAAATTTTCTGTGCATCATTTATTTTGTTAAACTACATAAATGCCACTCTGTACCATATCCCAACTGTTACAATAAAACACCATTTGAGCAATATAACATGCATTTTTATTCAGTATGTAAGCAATATTTTGCTTTTTATGTTAAAGACACTATTGATACAGTGAGAAATTTACATTCTCAGGAAAATAACCACTTATCAGTTTAATCGTTAATCGATTCAATAAGGTCAGTCAATTAATGATTAATGAATTAATCGATAATTTGCATCCCGTAATCGAGTCTATTAAATCTAGTCGGTGAAATGACGGATATTGCTTGCTGGTCACTTAAATTTTATTTATTATACTTCCATGCAGAACCTTTAGCATCCGTCCATGATCATGAACTTTGATGAAAATAATCTATGTGAGGGTTCTTCAAAATTCTCATTTTGTGTGGAAGAAAAGTAGCAACAGTGGTTTAGAAAACTCAAGAGGTGCTTGATGTTTACAGTACTTTGATCAGAATGTTTCATTCACCTCATTTTTCCTGAAAGTCTAATTGCCTTTTCATTCATCCATATTTCCCACTCTTTTACACCAACATTCTTTCCCCGCCCCCTCTGTTCTAAGTAAGCTAAATGTTTCATCAACTGCCGTCTCTTTGGCAGCTTAAATTAGGCAGAAATCACTCCCGGGAGCTGAAAGGATGAGTAAAACAGACGGAGGAACAATCACAGTACCTGGAAACACATGCTCCGTTCTCTAGAAAGACAGCTTACCCAGGTATTAAATGTAGAATGAAAAACTCCTCCATTATATAGTATAGCGCTGCTGATTAATGTCTTGCGGTCAAGTGAACCATGCCGTGTATTGATTAGTTCCCAGAGAACATGTTTCCAGCCTGCAGGCCTCCAGTTAAATGCTGATCATTAAAGCAACAACAAAGGTTAGAACCATTAGCAGGGCCACATGCAATATTGCACAAATCCTTACGAGGACTAATCAGTTACTGGTTTAATCAGGTTTTCTTTTCTAATGCATCGAGTAAGTCACGAGATATTTAGGATGTTTATAGGTGTCAGTGAGTGCAGAATGCATGATGTGTTTGGAGGTGGAAAGTGAGTGGAGTTTGTAGTTTATGCAAACACAATTAATGACTGCAGAATGACTTAAACCGAAAAACAGACTCATTATGCAACAAGCAGATGGAAACCCATTGTATTTTAATAAAATATTTACCCCCAGTTTCACAGACAAGGCTTACGCCTAGATATGTATGTTTGAGCTGTTTTAGCTGAAAGTAACTTGTCAGTGCCATTGTTTTGTCTCAAGATGAACACTAGTAATGTTTTTTTGTAGGGCATGTTTATTAAAGATACAATATGTAATTTTTTTTGCCGCCAGGGGTCGCTAACCTCTTACAATAACAAAGACGTAGGTTGATGACGCAAAATTTCAGTTGAATTATGGAACTTGTCGTAGAGCTTATGGATCTAATAATGCTTATGGATGAGTGAATGCATTGATGTTTTTATCATGACTGTGGTATGATGCAGGGCTCGATTACTAAGACAGATATCAGCGCCACACGCGAGTCCCTGATTCGTCAGCCACTGTTTACACTGGCACGCGCATGCCCAGTGTTGGTGAATGGTCACATGATGCGCGTTTTCAGACGTTTTAATGTGGATGGAGATCAGATTCTAATACGCAGATAAAACGCAGGTGTGGACGGAGATCGTATTCGTTTTAATTCTCTGTTTTTAAACGAAAATGCAGTACACTCTTAGAATAAAGGGTTCTATATATGTAGCATAGGGTTCTTTACTCAACTCCAAATCACATTTTATGCTAAAAAAGCTTCTATAATGACAAGAAAGAACCCTTTTGGCACAAAGGTTCTTTATAGGCTATTATTCATATATTACATTATTCTGCAATATTTTGTAGTTGTAATTAAATTATTGTTTATTAAACTTAATATCACATTTTACGGACGTGAAGCTCTCGGTATCTCGAAAATGCCGCGCTACTATTGATCCTCGTTTTAGTTCTCCTTTCCTCAAAATTCTTACATATTGCACCGTTAAAGCTACTTACATGTCCTAATTGAACTAAGGCCTAATCCTGGTTCAATCTAAACCCTGACCTGTGAAACCAGTGCTTAAAATAACAACCCAAAGGTCAGTTTGTGAAGCCGGTGTTATATCGAATTCTGTGGCGAATCGAATTATGTGACCATTCATCGGATAGTGATGGTAGGGTTAGGATTAAGCTCAATACACGTGAAACACAAAGAGCTGTTGCGAGTAAACCTCACTCCCTTGGCCTCAAGAGGAACATTAGCGATCGACGAGGCTGCAGATTTTAGCCTGATTTAACACCTGTTTGAATCCTGCTTAAACTGATGCGAGGATAACTGACTCGGTTCACAGAATTCGGGAAAACATGGTGCGAGTTTCGAATTTTTTGAGTGAACAAATCATGGATGAAAACCGAGTTAGGGCTGGTTTGCACAGAATGCATTTTTTACTGTTAAAAATGGATGGAACGAATAAAAGTGCAAGGTCTAGATGCGAAGTTGATCTTATTTTAACTTGAGCGGTGGGTTTTTATAATGCTGTGTAATGCCCGAGATGCTGCAAATAGCCTACGTGAGGCAACGGTTATGCAAGTTTGTGCAGCGTGTGTTTACATTGAAAAACAATGGAAGAGTAGCAGAGAATGGAAAAACGCATTTAGAAGTGTTTGATCTTCTATGTCATCAGCATCCATAGTTTTAACAGGCAGTTTTAACAGTTTAGCAGTTTTTATGTTTTAACAGGCAGCATTTTAGTAGATTTGTAATCGTATGACTAGTTTTGGACGTAAATGAGTAGCTTTTTTGTGAATCGTTTGAACAAATGATTCAATGATTTGCAAGACAATCATGGCAAAAAAGTCTTTTGTCGCTATGGTGTAACTAACGAAGTAACAGGTAATTTTTGTAAAAATGTCTGAATATGCGGCAGTCCGATGAAATAATGAGTACGGGAATCTCTATGTGAATGGAAATTAACGAATGTATGAATGCATTGTATTGGGGTTTACAGTAGGCTATTCCACACCGTAATCTCTTTATTGTACTGCACATTTTGGAAAACTTTTTAGGTTATGCCATTACTCTTTTCATACAAATTAAATTTTTGATAAGCATAGTATAAAAATATTCCATCTATTGGTAGCCTGTGTAGTTGTTTGCTGTTTCAGTCTTAGCGACGGTAATCATTTCAAAAAAGTCAGCAAGGCGTGGAGAGCAGAATGAACCCCACGAGCAAGTCAATATTCTGAGAAATAGAGCTAATTTCTTCCTGCCGTTAGAATCACTTTAGCACAGTCCGACTAATGAGGATAATGAGCTCTCACTGCAGTTGTGGCTCCTAGCTGGGCTGCATCGATGCACATCTGCCTGGAGACACTCATAAACACATTATGTATCAATGTTTTCAAAATCTCATATAATGTTATTTAAAAGAACACTAAGCGCTTTAAGTAAAAGAACTTGGTAATTACAGCAACTTATTTACAGCCTGTTTAAGTCTATCACTTACATTATGAAATAGAACGTTTTCATAAAAGATAAGAGGATAGATTTGGCAACATCTTAATAAGCCTGTATACACATTAATTTTTAGAGTATTAATTTTTAATAACAATGTGACCCTAAAGTATTTCAATCTACAATTATTTCTTCCATTTTTCTTTCAGAAGATTTAGGTGTGTGAATATTTTTGATACATTTTTTTAGCAAATGTTTTACATTTGATACATTCTCATATAAAATTTATTTTGTCTTGATTTTTTTTTCTATTGTATTTGTCAATTAGTCTTTTGATATAATTTAATTATTGTATGTTTTTACACTATATTCTGTTTTGGTTTCAGAGTTTTCTAGTTTCTATACATTTAGTTTTTTGCATTAATATTTTTGTTGCAGTTGTTGTGAGCAGATGTTTTAGACTTATATTTTATATGTTCTCATAATATTTTTATTATAGTTTTTTTTTTAATTTTCATTTTTATCAGTGTAGCTATCAACCCAAACTCACGGAAATTTGTACGAATTTTACAAGGTGGCTAATTCGTAACAATTCGTACAACCTCACTTGTACGAATTCGTACGTTTTTTGCTAAATCGTACATATTTACGAATTGGCCAATTCAAATGCATTCGTACGAATGACCTACCCCTGACCCCGCCCCTAAACCTACCCTTTACATGGATTAAGACAAATTGTACATTAATTCGAGTGAGGTTGTATGAATTATTACGAATTAGCCACTTTTTCAATCACTCGTACGAATTCATACAAAATTTTTTGTGATAATAGCGTAGCTATTGCTATTGGTAGCTATTGCTATTGGTAGCTATTGTTAGTTTTTCAGTGCAGTTGGGTTTTACTAAAACTACAATTTTACGTTTTGGCAAATTCGTTTTTTTTTAAAACCTTAATTTGTGGTGATTTTCTGTTAATATTAGTTAATTTTTTGGTCATGAAAATGTTTTGTTAGCTAATAGTGTCAGTTTATACCAGTTATGTTCACAGCTGAGGGTGAGTGATGTTTGGACTAGGAAAATGAGGAAACATGATGATGGTAGAGGCAGATGAACCCAAAAATGCTCTGGGGAAATATGTTCAAATGTGTTTATTGATCAATGAAATGGATCGTTAACAGATACATCACAAATACAGGGATACAGACAGAATGAAAAAAGTATAAACATGTTTTTCAGACTTTGTTTCCTTCATTTGGAATCGTTTAACATAATCAGGATGGCAAGATGATAAACAGGATGATGAGGATGATTGAGAATAGCACAGATGCTGATGAGTTTGAGGAATTGAGATCATGATATCATGTCTCAAAGCAAACAGAAAATCGCATCCTTTCTAAAGTTACAGAAACTGTAAACATGAATCAGGGTCTAGCACCAACATGTAGCCGATGGGCGGCACAGCCTTTGACACCTGACTTAGCTTAAGGCCTTCACAGAACACACAGGAAGTATATACGCAAGCCTTACTTCCACTCCATGCACCATCGCGTCAGCGCAAATACATCATTTCTGCACGAACCATAGTCAAATCAAGTGTAAATCCATAAGGTCTAAAATAATAACAGCACCAAAAGATTACAGGATGACGACTCACCAGTGTAGGTCCAGTTAGCACCACATGTTCTGTCAGCTAGACAGAAAACTTTCAGAGAAAGAGAGAGCAGATTTACACCAAACACAGAACCACAGATTAGCTTCTTAGCTAATACACACAGGCTGCACACGCGCATGTTGGACATTTCTCACAAAGGATGATCAACTAGTCGACTAGACATGCTAAAACGACTTTAATTGGTTCAAATATATGAGTTTAATCAGACAGTTTAATATTTTTGTTGTCGTTTAAAGATTAATTCACAGATGCAGACGGTTGTAGCACATTGAGCTTTAGCATGGTAACTCGTTTAGATTTTTAACATGCTAAAATGTAGCTTCCATCGAAAAACTAATTTACCACCTTCTACAATAAATTTCAAGAAAATCACTGTCAGATGAATATGTATTTTAATAATATAATATGATTATTAATGTATTTTGTTATATTTTATGCACACTACCATTAAAAATGTACACTGTAAAAATGAATATGCTGTATCTAATTAATAGAATTGTGGCAACAGATTACAATCAATATTATTAATTAAATTAAACTAATTAGAATTAAGTAATAATTAATCAAATTATTCCTAAAAAGTAAACCATTTAAAATGAGTAACGTTTACACCAAAAAATTTAACAAAAATATCTCACTAACAGACAGACGTCAAAGATTAATTAAGAACTATTTATTTTATATTGCCAACATTGAAGACACCTGATGTTAACAAGCAGAATCACTGAAGGAGAAAATTTTTAAAACAAACACCGATCACCATAATGGTGACTTAAATTTATGTTTTTTGGTTGTTGTTTTAAGTTTTACTCATTTTAAATGGTTAACTTTTAAGGAATTAATTTGATTAATTAATACTCAATTGTAATTTGTTACATTTATTAATAATATTGCTTGTAATCTGTAACATTTTTTGGATTAGATAAAGCATATTCATTTTTACAGTGTAGGGTCAGGAAGATTTTTTTTTTTTTTGAAAAGAAATGCATAATTCAGACTTTTTTATCATTTTGTATTTGAAGATATTTATAATGTTAAAAAATATATTGGTTTGCAGATATTAATCTGCAGAAATGCTTTCAACATTGATAATAATATATGTTTATTGAGCAGCAAATCACCATATTAGAATGATTTCTGAAGGATCATGTGACACTGAAGACTGGAGTAATAATGTTGAAATTTCAGCACAGGAATAATTACATTTTAAAATATATTCAAATAGAATTTTATTTTTATTATTGTAATAATATTTATGATTTTTTACTGTTTTTAACCAAATAAATGTAGACTTGGTGAGCATAAGAGTCTTCTTTTAAAATATTGTAAAAAAAAAATCTTACTAACCCCTAACTTTTAAATTATAGTCTACATGATTTTTTTTTTTTTGCCTTGCCTTACATCTCGCCATTTTTCAATCATTTGGGTTTCAATGGCATGTCATGTTAAAGCTTTGAAAAATTAATTTTGAGGTCCCTGCATTGCTCCTGTTAGCCATTTTTGAATGCAAGAACACATCCCATGTGAACGCCTCGCATTAAGACACACATCTGATTGATGTCTAGTGGACATAAACCCTAATCCTAACTAACTAGTCGACTTGATTTTGAAAATATGTAGGTTTTACCATTGGTGGTCAGTTCAGAGTGATTAAACTGTTTAAAAAGCAGTCAAAGTTTTCCACAGACAGTAATTCAGGTCATTGACGGCTTTAATCTCTCATCTTAGCCATTATGCTCGCAGTAACCCTGTCCACAGTGATCTTGCTGAGCTAGATTTGATTTGGAACATAGATGGCAGTTGATAGCCCGAGCTGATCTCATCCGCCGTGCACATGGGCCGTGTCTGTCTCTGTTTACTTTTGCACTTGGCGAGTTCTAAATGCCTCCGCTCACCGCCGTCTCATATTTTATGCTCTTGATTCTTATCATACTTGCTAAATATTACCACAGGATACACACCACCACCACGATACTTGATTTTTGTATTATTTAACGATTGCCTTTTCCTCTCAAGTTGTTCAAGGCAGACTTTTGTTTGATCGGCTGGGATTCTGGGAAATGTTCAGATGCGATCATGCATATCACACACACACATTAAGAAAGAGAGAAGATAGAACCCTTACAAAAAAGTGCTGTAGTGCTATACCATGGTATTGGATTTTATGTATCATTGTTATTTGCATGGTATTTCCAAGAATATCATGGTACTACTACCATAATACATATCTAAATTACCATGGGACATGTTCAGAATATCATGATACTACCACGATAAAATGTCTAAAATACCATGGTAGTACCATGTCAAATGTCCAGAAGGCCATGCATGGTACAAGGTAGTACCATGGTCAAATTTTTTAAATATAGTAGTGACATGTCCAAAATACCATCTTATGTCTAATGTCTAAAATTCCTTAGTATTACAATGGTAAAATGTTCAAAATTTGGTAGTTGTATCATGGTACTATGTCCAAAATACCATAGTATGTAGATCCCATAGTAGTAGTATGATTGGACCATGATCAAAATGTCCAAAATACCATGGTAGTGTTGTGGCACTGTGATCAAACGTCATGGCACAATGTGCAAAAGGGGCCCTATAATTTCTGCGTTTACGGAATAAAAAGCACACTCTTTTTACAACTAAAATAACAGTAAAGGGTAAAAAAAAAATGAATTCCCAAAAATTAAAACGGAATTTGCAAAAATTAAAACGGAAAAAACGGAATTTGGGAAAAAATAAAATGGAATTTGGGAAAAAATAAAACGGATTTTATAGGGCCCTACATCATGGTATTATCCCATTTCATGATGCGTATGCTCAAAATACCATGGTATATTTTTGTAAGTGAAAGAAAGGAAGAAAAAGTACTGCGACAGTACCATGGCAACACCATAGTGTTTTGATATTGAAATATTACCATACTAAAATCCTATGTTATTACCATGATATTGTTGTAAGTTTAGAGAGAGGATGTTTATCTATTCCCAGACTTAAAATATATGTAAAGTAAATGTGAACAAATCGCTAAAAGGCATTTTAATCATATACTGATTAATTTATTAAGTCTGTCAGGACGGTTTGTCCCAAACCGAGTCATGAAGTACATGAACTTAAAGAATGTCCCATGTTTTTCCTTTTTTTCTTATTAAAACAATGAAAAAGAAAATCTAGCATTGATACAGACACACATTCAAACACTGCTTGCCAGATACACGCACATAGTTTCCTTTAGATCGCGTAACGTTTTCTCTCGCATCTAAAGGAAACGTTCCGGATGACAGCTTAGCACTTTAAGTACCACTTTAAAGTTGAGGTTGAGACCATTCGGTTTGTTCAAATGTACCAAACAAACAAACATATAAAATGTTAACGCAAGCAAATAACTATGTTCAAACATCCGTTCGATGCGAAGGACCGATCTAGAGTCAGACTGCAAAACGTGAACCGAACTGAGAGTTCTGACTCCGAGCCCCGATCACAAGCGATGGTGAAACGTTACGTGATATATATCCTTGATTTTCTTCTCGGTTGATAATAAAGACACAGGACTGGATGTGAATGCTTGCATACACTTTTTGAATCAAGCGCTGTCCTGAGTTGCTCTGGTGGTTCTGGTTCATACTTCAAGGTTCTAGGATCCCATCCAGACCCAAAAACAAGGCAGTCCGAAAGGAAATGACATGCTTGAACAGCAACCTTTCGGAACAAAAAAAATGGGAAGATACGAATTGTCAAATCTCTGTCCGTGCAAAACACGACCGAACGAGTGAGCGTTAAGCACGATAACGGTTCAAGCGCTGCAATTCCACCGTCGGACAGAAAAAAGCGGAATAAAATATTGGTCGTTGCAGTGGCTTGGTCTTCCCTCTGTTTTGACTGATATGCTTCATGTTAGGCAGAGGTTGAGGAGTCCCGTCCCGGCTCCGAAGCGACCCTGCAGAAAAATTAACCACCATCTCTGATCTCGAAGCCTTTCCGACAGACGGACAAAAGCGGTGTCGAAAAACAAACGAATAAACTAAAACAAAAGCAAACAACACAATCCGTAATTAAGGCTGTTAAAAATATTGCAGAATATTTTGGCCCCTGTTTTGAGACAGACTGCCACAACAGTCAAAAGTTCCCCCACTACATATCACTGCAAAAATAAAGAGCAGGAAGTGAAAAGATGTATAGAAAAGAAAAAAAAAAGATCCTCTTTGGAGAGATTTATTTGGTTTGGGAGTGCTTTAAAGGGAATCGTAAATATCTCTGAAAATAAAATCAGCTCGGCTCCCGCGACAGCGTTTTCATCATTTTTTTTTTCGTGTTTTCAACGTGCACTTGTAAAATCCTAAACGTATAGCAATCAGCGATTTCCATGTGGAACAGTGGCGCGCTGGACGTCGCAATGCACCGTGGGATCCTTGCAGTCCTGACAGCGAGTGCACCGGGGGCCAATGAGAGAAGAGAAGGGGGTTTTAGGAGAAATGCGCCCCTCATCTCCTGGAGAGGGGAGTCAAAGCAAAGGCCCTCGCTGTTCTCCTTGAGCGAGACACAGGTGGAGAGCCAAAGTCCGCAAGTTTGGGGTGTTACGCCACTGTGTCTTGTGGCTGTCAGACTCACACCCACTCCTGCATGGAGCGTTTACAGTACAGTATGTGGCGGGGCGTCCCCTTCCTCTTGAACTGAAAGACGGTGTAGATCAACACCACCAGGCAGAGCGCCAGGACGCAGGGAATGACGATGGCGATGGCTTTGACCGTGCTGGCTTCACTGTCCAGTTTGATCACGACGTCCTCGTCGTCCGTCGGCTGCAGGTCGGGGTCGATGGGCGTGAGGTCGCATCCCATGAAGTCTTTCAGGATGAGAGCGAGGGTAGCCCGGCTCCACCCGCAGCCTGTGGTTGTTGAACTTCCAGTATTCTTTACCCTTGTAGAAGTAAGTGAAACCTGCAAAGCATAGACACATTTGTTAGATGCTATTATATTTATATTTGGATATTTCATTCATGCCCATTTCCACCTATTTTTACATGTAATCTCTAGCAAATCACTAATTGAATATCTGAAGAGTTCAGATGCAAAAGCCTCTAAATGCCATTTAAATTTTCTTCTAAAATGACCATTTTTATCAAGCTTCAGTAATTTCACTTAAATGACAATTAATAGGTAATCTTCATTGCCATTTAAGTGAAATTACTGAACTTAAATATACAAGCTTGATAAAAATGATCATTTTAGAAGAAAATTTCAAATGGCACTTAGAGGCTTTTGCATCTGTCTCTTCTGCTCACCAAGGCTGCATTTTTTTGGATAAAAAATACACAAAAATCACAGTAATGTTGTGAAATATTATGACAATTTAAAATGACTTTTTTATGTTAATATATATTAAATGTAATTTATTCCTCTGAAAAAAAGCTGAATTTTCAGCATCATTACTCCAGTCTTCAGTGTCACATGATCCTTCACAAATCACTCTAATATGATGATTTTATGCTCCAAAAACATGTATGATTATTATCCATGTTGAAAACAGTTTTTTACATTTTTATTTCAGGATTCTTTGATGAATAGAAAGTTCAAAAGTACAGCTTTTATCTGAAATGGAAAGCTTTTGTTACATTAAACACTACCCTTTGAAAAAGTTTGGGGTCAGTAAGAATTTGTATTTTATTTTTTGGGGAAATAAATAAGAAATCAATACTTCTATTCATCAAGGATGAGTTACATTGGTCAAAAGTTACAGTAAAGACATTTATAATGTTAGAAAAGATTCTAATTAAATAAATGCTGTTCTTTTGAACTTTCTGTTCATCAAAGAATCCTGAAATAAAAATGTAAAAAACTGTTTTCAACATGGATAATAATCATACATGTTTTTGGAGCATAAAATCATCATATTAGAGTGATTTGTGAAGGATTGTGAAGGATTTCTGAAAATTCAGCTTTTTTCAGAGGAATAAATTACATTTTAATATATATTAACATAAAAAAGTCATTTTAAATTGTCATAATATTTGCAGCCTTGGTGAGCAGAAGAGACTTATTTTAAAAACATAAAAAAATCTTACCGATCTTAAACTTTTGACCGGTAGTGTATATTTTTAAGATATATATAGATTTTTATTAGTGCTGTCATTTAACACAAATGTTTGTTTATATAATATGTGTATGTGTGTATATGTATATGTGTATATAACACAATATACACACATATACATATACTACTATATAAACATACTTTTATGTCAGATGTGTTTAATCGTAATTAATCGAGCACAAATTTTTGTATAAATTTATTTTATTTTTGATTGAATACATTGATTTTGGTTTTGTTAATTATTGTAAAATCTAAAAATATTAAGGTTTTATTTTGACATTTTTAAAAAAAAATATATCAATACTTTTATATAACAGTTTAGAATTCTATATATTTGTTTTGAAATTTTTTTTATTCATTTTTCATATTTGGCATAAAAGCATTTTCACTTTCCTCTCAAAAGGTGATAAACCTGTTCATTTTGCTACCATTATGATACACTATTTATTTAATTGAATGTAATTAATTTTTTTCCAAAACCACAAGTTCAGGTCTGCTGGAATAGACGTTTAGCCATGGTGCACCTGTCGGTCATGCAAGTTCCAACCTGACATTTATCCTGATCTCATATCTCCCAAATAATTTCCTGTCGCTATTCCACTAAATCTGTTTAATAAAGATTCTAAATCCTTGATATAAAAATGTTTCACACTGGAACAGGGGCTCAGTGTGATTTGAAAGACACTGAACCAAAGAGAAAGGCTTATCGTAAGACCACTGTGTTATCGTAAAATCTATACTTGCAATAAAACAGGACTAGAGCTGAAGAAAGAAAAAAAAGCTGTCCTTTCCGATCTCCCCATGATCGGCTGGCCATGATGACGCATAATTAGGGTCAATTTTCTCTACTCTGTCTCGCCCACAGAGGCCTTTTGGGTAACGTGCAGAGACAGGGCTGAAAGAAAGCCCACAATCACTTTCAAAGTGTGGTTAGCCAAACAGTTTCCCTGGAATATCAATCCACCCTTCACGCTCAGATGATCGCCTGCGTCCACGGGCAAACCTGGCACCGAGGCTGGGCACAGATGGCATGTGTGTGGCTGTCGACCTGCGGGTCTGCAGTTATGGACTGAACTCATGCAAGACGAGAGCTCATACAGAGATTTACACTTGTCCTGAAATGCACAACTCTTCATAACTTGTTCTTGTACAGAATGAATATAGGCCTTAATTTTTAGGGAGTTATTTTTAATAGGGATTAAAAATAGGGGCTTAATTTTATAGGGAGTTAATTTTTCATGAGAAAAAAAGTTTTTGCTCTGTTTTTCTGAATTAACGAGTTAATTTTTCATGGAAATTTTTTGCTCTGTTTTTCTGAATGAAAAATCTTTCTTATGAAAAATTAAGTCATTAATTCAGAAAAACAGAGCAAAAACTTTTTTTCTAATGAAAAATTAAGTCGTTAATTCAGAAAAACAGAGCAAAAACTTTTTTCTCATGAAAAATTAACTCATTAATTCAGAAAAACAGAGCAAAAAAAATTTTCTCATGAAAAATTAACTCGTTAATTCAGAAAAACAGCAAAAAAAAATTTTCTCATGAAAAATTAACTCGTTAATTCAGAAAAACAGAGTAGATTTTTTTTCTTCAATTTTTTTGCTCTGTTTTTCTGAATTAACGAGTTCATTTTTCAGAGAATTTTTTTTGCTCTGTTTTTCTGAATTAACGAGTTAATTTTTCATGAGAACATTTTTTAGCTCTGTTTTTCTGAATTAATGAGTTAATTTTTCATGAGAAAAAACGTTTTTGCTCTGTTTTTCTGAATTAACGACTTAATTTTTCATAAGAAAAATTTTTCATTCAGAAAAACAGAGCAAAAACAATTTCCATGAAAAATTAACTCATTAAGTCAGAAAAACAGAGCAAAAAAAATTTCTCATGAAAAATTAACTCGTTAATTCAGAAAAACAGAGCAAAAAAAAATTTTCTCATGAAAAATTAACTCGTTAATTCAGAAAAACAGAGCAAAAAAAATTTTTCTCATGAAAAATTAACTTCGATTAATTCAGAAAAACAGAGCAAAAAAATTTTTCTCATGAAAAATTAACTCGTTAATTCAGAAAAACAGAGTAGATTTTTTTTCTTCAAGTGAATGCAATACGCCACCGTACATTAATTCAGAAAAACAGAGCAAAAAAAATTTCTCATGAAAAATTTACTCGTTAATTCAGAAAAACAGAGCAAAAACTTTTTTTCTCATGAAAAATTAACTCATTAATTCAGAAAAACAGAGCAAAAAAAATTCTCATGAAAAATTAACTCGTTAATTCAGTCAAACAGAGCAAAAACTTTTTTTCTCATGAAAAATGAACTCGTTAATTCAGAAAAACAGAGCAAAAAAATTTCTCATGAAAAATGAACTCGTTAATTCAGTCAAACAGAGCAAAAACTTTTTTTCTCATGAAAAATTAACTCGTTAATTCAGAAAAACAGAGCAAAAAAATTTTTCTCATGAAAAATTAACTCGTTAATTCAGAAAAACAGAGCAAAAAAAAATTTTCTCATGAAAAATGAACTCGTTAATTCAGAAAAACAGAGCAAAAAAAATTTTTCTCATGAAAAATTAACTCGTTAATTCAGAAAAACAGAGCAAAAAAATTTTTCTCATGAAAAATTAACTTGTTAATTCAGAAAAACAGAGTAGAAATTTTTTTCTTCAAGTGAATGAAATATTAACGTACATTAATTCAGAAAAACAGAGCAAAAAAATATTTCTCATGAAAAATTTACTCGTTAATTCAGAAAAACAGAGCAAAAACTTTTTTTCTCATGAAAAATTAACTCGTTAATTCAGAAAAACAGAGCAAAAAAAATTCTCATGAAAAATTAACTCGTTAATTCAGAAAAACAGAGCAAAAACTTTTTTCTCATGAAAAATTAACTCATTAATTCAGAAAAACAGAGCAAAAAAATTTTTCTCATGAAAAATTAACTCGTTAATTCAGAAAAACAGAGTAGATTTTTTTTCTTCAAGTGAATGCAATACGCCACCGTAGAATTGCATTAGAGAATACATCATGAAAGATGAAACATACCGTTAGCTTTGTCCACAAATGCTCCCTGTGGAGAATCTGGAACACCCTTCCATACTGTGATGGACTTGGGATAACCAGGATCCATCGTTCTCATGTCTTCGTTATATCTCCAATACCTGCATATAGGTAAGTAGAGAAAGTTACACACACTCACACAAACACAAACACACAAGCTGTGCACATACCTATCTCCTTTGAAGAAGTAGGTCTTGGCTACGTCCTCCCCACCAGACGGCTGTCTCTATACTCTGAGCTGGCATGCCGTTTCCAAACATTGAGATGTCCTGGGGGTAGCCAGGCTGTAGCATTGTGTCCTTGAACACCCAGAACTGCTTCCCTAGAAAAAGCACAAGAACAAAGAAGAAATCAGGGGATTATAGTGTTCAGCCCAGGGTACATTTTCATTATAAATAAAATCATCATATTATAAATATACATAATTTATCTATTAAATTTTAATATCAATGTTTTATATAAAAATACAACAATTGTCTTAAATATATTCATGCATGTGTGTATTTATATATATCTAAAATAATTATATACAGTACACACATGTTATGTAAACACAAATATTTTATTTTGTATGCGATTAATCATTGCCATGCACTTATATATGTGTCTATTAAGAATATTAAAATGCAAATACTTTTTATTTTAAATCAAAGTCCTTACACAGATTGTAGCATAATGGATAAATACTTTACAGTTGTATATACATACATATAAACATATACATCACACACACACACATATACAGTACGTCTGTAAAAACTTCAGTGTGAGGATGCCCATAATCATATTTCCTGATAATTTGACACTGAGGTTACTGATATGGAATATCCCTAATATTTACATCATTTCCAGATAAATGTCTGCTCTCAGCAAAACCAAACATTCAATTTCACAGCTCAGGCACTTCCTGTTTGCATTTAATCACCGTGACCGGGCCTTTGCCCGTACGTCTGCCACTGTTACTCAGACCTGACATGTTAATGCCTGGACTTTAAGACGTCAGTGTGGGTTACAGGGGTGCAGCGCTGACCCTCTGAGCTCAGGAAACCCTCTGTGATGCATGTCCACAGTGGACGGGGTTAAGGGTGTCCGAGGGGTCAGAGGAGGACAGGCCCGTCATTTTCTCTGGAAGAGGAAATGCCTGTCACGTCACCTGGGGTCTTTCTCATGACCCTCTCAGCGGGGTCAGCGTCTCTCTGTGCCAGTCAGAACCCTCCGACAGGGCCGATGAGTGCAAGAGAGCTTGAGTGTCTGTGTTTTGCCAGTGATTGTGTGAGTATGTGAAATTATAGGAAGATTTTCTTGTAAATGTTGGCTTGAGGTCAATGCTATCCAGAGCAACACATTTAAACTTCCAGATTTGGCCATGCTTTCTGACCCAGTTAAATGCTGAGAGGTCAGTGTTAGCGATCCTCACTGTGTGCTGCTTTCTACCAGCAATAAGTGTGAACAAATGTGTTTATTTGTTTCCACATGGACCACACATACTGTGTATCCACTACCCCATGGGAAGGAAAATCACAAACGTGATCACTTTATAATCTCAACCTGAACAGCCTCAATGTGAATTCAAACATTTCTCATCAAAACCTTCAAATCTGATTCACATTTATATACAGCCATTTTATTTTTAGGTTTATTTATTTTATAATATATCTTTTATATATTTATATTATGTGTATTATTTATATTTAACAGCATTTGTTGTATTTCATAATCTATGTTTGAAAGCAGCTCTCTGTAGCCTATGACTTCGTCGATACTTCATTTTCCTATAGGAAGATGAGTCTGAAACCCCTCCGTCTGGCTTTGATTATGAGGCGAACCAGGAAGGAACCAGTCTTAGCCGAACCAGGAAAAAACAACAACTCTGCACTCAATTGGATAGTCGGTAAACCTACAACCAATCAGAGCAACGCAGTAAGTCAGCTACTTTGCATACAGTTGTCAAATACAGAACGTAGCCTAACTTTACTTATTTTAGAAGTTATATAACGAGTGTTGCTTCTTTTACTTACTCCTTCATGAGTGCGAACCAAAGGAGAAACCACAACGACCACAGGCTTTTCATTACGTCCCATCTTCTTAGCGACCGTCAGAGCCAGCTAATAAGTTACACTTTTCCCGAATCATGTGGGACGGCAAAAATATCTTTCCGATCGAACAAATGCCTTGATTGCAGTTTTCTGTTTGTCTAATAAAATTAATGTGCTGTCGATTTATTTCACAACAGACGCGACAGCGGAATCTGTACATCTCAATTCTCCAGCTGCAGTCATCTCTGAGGGAAGACAGTTAAGCGCTCTTTGATAACATGATGATTACGTCCCTGCAGATCACCTGTCCATCATCGTATAAAGCCCGCCTTGGCAATTTGATTGGCCCGATGATTTCTGAACCGATCATAATTACTCCTCAATGGATCGAGTCCAGACCGAACTTCTCGTCCAAAAAATGTTGTGGGCGGAGTTCGGGCTGGCATCCAGGCTAGCTCTATATCCTTACCATATAGAATGTCAAATATTGTCTAACATGTCTCGTTTCTCCTCCTCTAATGCATTTAACCCATTCAGACCCTGTGTCCATTACAATGGACATCACATGTCAGCCCCCTTTTTTAACTTCTGGAGCATTTCACCTAGTTTAAAGCCAAAAGTCCATGAGATTGGACGTTTGTCATCCAATCAAATTCCAGTAAAGCTCTGCATATAGTAATTATATATATAAAAAAACTCTACAATGAAGTTATGAGATATTTATGACATACTGAGATATTGAGCCATTATAAATATCTAAATATCTCAGCTCTGGGAAGGGTCTAGAGCCTCCATTTTTGCACTCAGGTCTAAGTCCCATGGCCCTCAATCAGAATCCAGACTTTCAAGAAGATTGGAGAAACTTTTTTTCGCACAAAAAACGACAGTGGTACCCCTTATGTTTTTTTTTGTGCGAAAAAAAAAAAGTTTCTCCATCTCTTGAAACTTCTGGATTCTAGATAGAGGGCCATGGGACTTAGACCTGAGTGCAAAAGCGAAAGGCTGCTAAGCCCTTCTAGAGATGAGATATTGAGATATTTATAATGGCTCAATGTGTCAGTATGTCATAAATATCTCATAAATATCTCGAATATCTCAGCTGTGGAAGGGTCTAGAGCCTCCATTTTTGCACTCAGGTCTATGTCTCATGGCCCTCAATTCATAATCCAGAGTTTCAAGAAGATTGGAGAAACTTTTTTGCGCAGCAAAAAAAAACCGACAGTGGTACCCCTTATGTTTTTTTTTGCGGAAAAAAAAGTTTCTCCAATCTTCTTGAAACTCTGAATTCTGATTGAGGGCCATGGACTGACCTGAGTGCAAAATGGAGGCTCTAAACCCTTCCAGAGCTGAGTATTGAGATATTTATGAGATATTTATGACATACTGAGATATTGAGCCATTATAAATATCTCAATATCTCAGCTCTGGAAGGGTTTAGAGCCTTCATTTTTGCACTCAGGTCTAAGTCCCATGGCCCTCTATCAGAATCCAGAGTTTCAAGAAGATTGGAGAAACTTTTTTTTTTGCACAAAAAAAAAAAGAACGACAGTGGTACCCCTTATGTTTTTTTTTTTTGTGCGAAAAAATAAGTTTCTCCAATCTTCTTGAAACTACTGGATTCTGATAGAGGGCCAGTGGGACTTAGACCTGAGTGCAAAAATAAAGGCTCTAGACCATTCCAGAGATGAGATATTGAGATCTCACGTAGCATTTATGCCATTGTAAATATCTTCAATATCTCAGCTCTGTATGCCATTATAAATATCTAAATATCTCAGCTCTGGAAGGGTCTAGAGCCTCCATTTTTGCACTCAGATCTAAGTCCCATGGCCCTCTATAGGAATCCAGAGTTTCAAGAAAATCAAAATTTTGACCCGAAAAAAAAACGACAGTGGTACCCCTTACGTTTTTTTTTGCGGGTCAAAATTTTTGATTTTCTTGAAACTCTGGATTCTGATAGAGGGCCATGGGACTTAGATCTGAGTGCAAAAATGGAGGCTCTAGACCCTTCCAGAGCTGAGATATTTAGATATTTATAATGGCATACAGAGCTGAGATATTGAGATATTTACAATGGCATAAATGCTACATGAGATCTCAATATCTCAGCTCTGGAAGGGTCTAGAGCCTCCATTTTTGCACTCAGGTCTAAGTCCCATGGCCCTCTATCAGAATCCAGAGTTTCAAGAAAATCAAAATTTTGACCCGAAAAAAAAACGACAGTGGTACCCCTTATGTTTTTTTTTGTGCGAAAAAATAAGTTTCTCCAATCTTCTTGAAACTCTGGATTCTGATAGAGGGTCAATGGACTTAGACCTGAGTGCAAAATGAAGGCTCTAGACCCTTCCAGAGCTGAGATATTAAGATATTTATAATGGCATACAGAGCTGAGATATTGAGATATTTATAATGGCATAAATGCTACGTGAAATCTCAATATCTCAGCTCTGGAAGGTCTAGAGCCTCCATTTTTGCACTCAGATCTAAGTCCCATGGCCCTCTATCAGAATCCAGAGTTTCAAGAAAATCAAAATTTTGACCCGAAAAAAAAAACGACAGTGGTACCCCTTATGTTTTTTTTTTGTGCGAAAAAATAAGTTTCTCCAATCTTCTTGAAACTCTGGATTCTGATAGAGGGCCATGGGACTTAGACCTGAGTGCAAAAATGGAAGCTCTAGACCCTTCCAGAGCTGAGATATTTAGATATTTATAATGGCATACAGAGCTGAGATATTGAGATATTTACAATGGCATAAATGCTACGTGAGATCTCAATATCTCAGCTCTGGAAGGTCTAGAGCCTCCATTTTTGCACTCAGATCTAAGTCCCATGGCCCTCTATCAGAATCCAGAGTTTCAAGAAAATCAAAATTTTGACCCGAAAAAAAAACGACAGTGGTACCCCTTGATGTTTTTTTTTGTGGATAAAATAAGTTTCTCCAATCTTCTTGAAACTCTGGATTCTGATAGAGGGCCATGGGACTTAGATCTGAGTGCAAAATGGAGGCTCTAGACCCTTCCAGAGCTGAGATATTTAGATATTTATAATGGCATACAGAGCTGAGATATTGAGATATTTACAATGGCATAAATGCTACGTGAGATCTCAATATCTCAGCTCTGAAGGTGTAGAGCCTCCATTTTTGCACTCAGATCTAAGTCCCATGGCCCTCTATCAGAATCCAGAGTTTCAAGAAAATCAAAATTTTGACCCGAAAAAAAAAACGACAGTGGTACCCCTTATCGTTTTTTTTTTCTGGAGTAGAAAGTTTTGATTTTCTTGAAACTCTGGATTCTGATAGAGGGCCAATGGGACTTAGATCTGAGTGCAAAAATGGAGGCTCTAGACCCTTCCAGAGCTGAGATATTTAGATATTTATAATGGCATACAGAGCTGAGATATTGAGATATTTACAATGGCATAAATGCTACGTGAAATGTCAATATCTCAGCTCTGGAAGGGTCTGAGCCTCCATTTTTGCACTCAGATCTAAGTCCCATGGCCCTCTATCAGAATCCAGAGTTTCAAGAAAATCAAAATTTTGACCCGAAAAAAAAAACGACAGTGGTACCCCTTACGTTTTTTTTTTCGGGTCAAAAATTTTCGATTTTCTTGAAACTCTGGATTCTGATAGAGGGCCATGGGACTTAGATCTGAGTGCAAAAATGGAGGCTCTAGACCCTTCCAGAGCTGAGATATTTAGATATTTATAATGGCATACAGAGCTGAGTATTGAGATATTTACAATGGCATAAATGCTACGTGAAATCTCAATATCTCAGCTCTGAAAGGTGTAGAGCCTCCATTTTTGCACTCAGATCTAAGTCCCATGGCCCTCTATCAGAATCCAGAGTTTCAAGAAAATCAAAATTTTGACCCAAAAAAAAAACGACAGTGGTACCCCTTACGTTTTTTTTTTCGGGTCAAAATTTTGATTTTCTTGAAACTCTGGATTCTGATAGAGGGCCATGGGACTTAGATCTGAGTGCAAAAATGGAGGCTCTAGACCCTTCCAGAGCTGAGATATTTAGATATTTATAATGGCATACAGAGCTGAGATATTGAGATATTTACAATGGCATAAATGCTACGTGAAATCTCAATATCTCAGCTCTGGAAGGTCTAGAGCCTCCATTTTTGCACTCAGATCTAAGTCACATGGCCCTCTATCAGAATCCAGAGTTTCAAGAAAATCAAAATTTTGACCCGAAAAAAAAAACGACAGTGGTACCCCTTGATTTTTTTTCGGGTCAAAATTTTGATTTTCTTGAAACTCTGGATTCTGATAGAGGGCCATGGGACTTAGATCTGAGTGCAAAAATGGAGGCTCTAGACCCTTCCAGAGCTGAGATATTTAGATATTTATAATGGCATACAGAGCTGAGATATTGAGATATTTACAATGGCATAAATGCTACGTGAGATCTCAATATCTCAGCTCTGGAAGGTCTAGAGCCTCCATTTTTGCACTCAGATCTAAGTCCCATGGCCCTCTATCAGAATCCAGAGTTTCAAGAAAATCAAAATTTTGACCCGAAAAAAAAACGACAGTGGTACCCCTACGTTTTTTTTTTGGGTCAGAAATTTTGATTTTCTTGAAACTCTGGATTCTGATAGAGGGCCATGGGACTTAGATCTGAGTGCAAAAATGGAGGCTCTAGACCCTTCCAGAGCTGAGTATTTAGATATTTATAATGGCATACAGAGCTGAGATATTGAGATATTTACAATGGCATAAATGCTACGTGAAATCTCAATATCTCAGCTCTGGAAGGGTCTAGAGCCTCCATTTTTGCACTCAGATCTAAGTCCCATGGCCCTCTATCAGAATCCAGAGTTTCAAGAAAATCAAAATTTTGACCCGAAAAAAAAACGACAGTGGTACCCCTTACGTTTTTTTTTTCGTGGTAAAAATTTTCAATTTTCTTGAAACTCTGGATTCTGATAGAGGGCCATGGGACTTAGATCTGAGTGCAAAAATGGAGGCTCTAGACCCTTCCAGAGCTGAGATATTGAGATATTTATAATGGCATACAGAGCTGAGATATTGAGATATTTACAATGGCATAAATGCTACGTGAAATCTCAATATCTCAGCTCTGAAGGTGCTGAGGCCTCCATTTTTGCACTCAGATCTAAGTCCCATGGCCCTCTATAAGAATCCAGAGTTTCAAGAAAATCAAAATTTTGACCCGAAAAAAAAAAACGACAGTGGTACCCCTTATGTTTTTTTTTTGTGGTCAAAATAGTTTCTCCAATCTTCTTGAAACTCTGGATTCTGATAGAGGGCCATGGGACTTAAATCTGAGTGCAAAAATGGAGGCTCTAGACCCTTCCAGAGCTGAGATATTTAGATATTTATAATGGCATACAGAGCTGAGATATTGAGATATTTACAATGGCATAAATGCTACGTTAAATCTCAATATCTCAGCTCTGGAAGGGTCTAGAGCCTCCATTTTTGCACTCAGATCTAAGTCCCATGGCCCTCTATCAGAATCCAGAGTTTCAGAAAATCAAAATTTTGACCCGAAAAAAAAACGACAGTGGTACCCCTTATGTTTTTTTTTGGGAGTAAAAATTTTAAATTTCTTGAAACTCAGGATTCTGATAGAGGGCCATGGGACTTAGATCTGATGAAAATGGAGGCTCTGACCCTTCCAGAGCTGAGATATTAGATATTTATAATGGCATACAGAGCTGAGATATTGAGATATTTACAATGGCATAAATGCTACGTTAAGATATCAAATATCTCAGCTCTGGAAGGTGCTGAGGCCTCCATTTTTGCACTCAGATCTAAGTCCCATGGCCCTCTATCAGAATCCAGAGTTTCAAGAAAATCGAAACTTATTTTCGCACCGAAAAAAAAACGTACAGTAGTACAGCTTCGGTTTTTTTATGATGGTAGAAATTTTGATTTTCTTGAAATTCTGGATTCTGATAAGAGGCCATGGGACTAGCCTGAGTGCAAAATGGAGGCTCTAGACCCTTGCCAGAGCTGAGATATTGAGATATTTATAATGGCATACAGGAACTGAGATATTGAGATATCTACAATGGCATAAATGCTACGTGAGATCTCAATATCTCAGCTCTGAAGGTCTGAGCCTCCATTTTTGCACTCAGGTCTAAGTCCCATGGCCCTCTATCGGAATCCAGAGTTTCAAGAAAATCAAAATTTTGACCCAAAAAAAAACGTACAGTGGTACCCCTGTCGTTTTTTTTTCGGGTCAAAATTTTTGATTTTCTTGAAACTCTGGATTCTGATAGAGGGCCATGTGACTTAGATCTGAGTGCAAAAATGGAGGCTCTAGACCCTTCCAGAGCTGAGATATTGAGATTTCACGTAGCATTTATGCCATTGTAAATATCTCAATATCTCAGCTCTGTATGCCATTATAAATATCTAAATATCTCAGCTCTGGAAGGGTCTAGAGCCTCCATTTTTGCACTCAGATCTAAGTCCCATGGCCCTCTATCAGAATCCAGAGTTTCAAGAAAATCAAAATTTTGACCCGAAAAAAAAACGTAAGGGGTACCACTGTCGTTTTTTTTCGGGGTAGAATTTTGATTTTCTTGAAACTCTGGATTCTGATAGAGGGCCATGTGACTTAGATCTGAGTGCAAAAATGGAGGCTCTAGACCCTTCCAGAGCTGAGATATTGAGATTTCACGTAGCATTTATGCCATTGTAAATATCTCAATATCTCAGCTATATGCCATTATAAATATCTAAATATCTCAGCTCTGGAAGGGTCTAGAGCCTCCATTTTTGCACTCAGATCTAAGTCCCATGGCCCTCTATCAGAATCCAGAGTTTCAAGAAAATCAAAATTTTGACCCGAAAAAAAAACGTACAGGGGTACCACTGTCGTTTTTTCTGGGTCAGAATTTTGATTTTCTTGAAACTCTGGATTCTGATAGAGGCCATGTGACTTAGATCTGAGTGCAAAAATGGAGGCTCTAGACCCTTCCAGAGCTGAGATATTGAGATTTCACGTAGCATTTATGCCATTGTAAATATCTCAATATCTCAGCTCTGTATGCCATTATAAATATCTAAATATCTCAGCTCTGGAAGGGTCTAGAGCCTCCATTTTTGCACTCAGATCTAAGTCCCATGGCCCTCTATCAGAATCCAGAGTTTCAAGAAAATCAAAATTTTGACCCGAAAAAAAAAACGTAAGGGGTACCACTGTCGTTTTTTTTTCGGGTCAAAATTTTGATTTTCTTGAAACTCTGGATTCTGATAGAGGGCCATGTGACTTAGATCTGAGTGCAAAAATGGAGGCTCTAGACCCTTCCAGAGCTGAGATATTGAGATTTCACGTAGCATTTATGCCATTGTAAATATCTCAATATCTCAGCTCTATATGCCATTATAAATATCTAAATATCTCAGCTCTGGAAGGGTCTAGAGCCTCCATTTTTGCACTCAGATCTAAGTCCCATGGCCCTCTATCAGAATCCAGAGTTTCAAGAAAATCAAAATTTTGACCCAAAAAAAAACGTAAGGGGTACCACTGTCGTTTTTTTTTTCGGGTCAAAATTTTGATTTTCTTGAAACTCTGGATTCTGATAGAGGGCCATGTGACTTAGATCTGAGTGCAAAAATGGAGGCTCTAGACCCTTCCAGAGCTGAGATATTGAGATCTCACGTAGCATTTATGCCATTGTAAATATCTCAATATCTCAGCTCTGTATGCCATTATAAATATCTAAATATCTCAGCTCTGGAAGGGTCTAGAGCCTCCATTTTTGCACTCAGATCTAAGTCCCATGGCCCTCTATCAGAATCCAGAGTTTCAAGAAAATCAAAATTTTGACCCGAAAAAAAAACGTACAGGGGTACCACTGTCGTTTTTTTTTCGGGTCAAAATTTTGATTTTCTTGAAACTCTGGATTCTGATAGAGGGCCATGTGACTTAGATCTGAGTGCAAAAATGGAGGCTCTAGACCCTTCCCAGAGCTGAGATATTGAGATTTCACGTAGCATTTATGCCATTGTAAATATCTCAATATCTCAGCTCTGTATGCCATTATAAATATCTAAATATCTCAGCTCTGGAAGGGTCTAGAGCCTCCATTTTTGCACTCAGATCTAAGTCCCATGGCCCTCTATCAGAATCCAGAGTTTCAAGAAAATCAAAATTTTGACCCGAAAAAAAAACGTAAGGGGTACCACTGTCGTTTTTTTTTTCGAGGTCAGAAGTTTTGATTTTCTTGAAACTCTGGATTCTGATAGAGGGCCATGGGACTTAGATCTGAGTGCAAAAATGGAGGCTCTAGACCCTTCCAGAGCTGAGATATTGAGATTTCACGTAGCATTTATGCCATTGTAAATATCTCAATATCTCAGCTCTGTATGCCATTATAAATATCTAAATATCTCAGCTCTGGAAGGGTCTAGAGCCTCCATTTTTGCACTCAGATCTAAGTCCCATGGCCCTCTATCAGAATCCAGAGTTTCAAGAAAATCGAAAATTTTGACCCGAAAAAAAAACGTAAGGGGTACCACTTTGTTTTTTTTCGGGTCAAAATTTTGATTTTCTTGAAACTCTGGATTCTGATAGAGGGCCATGTGACTTAAATCTGAGTGCAAAAATGGAGGCTCTAGACCCTTCCAGAGCTGAGATATTGAGATTTCACATAGCATTTATGCCATTGTAAATATCTCAATATCTCAGCTCTGTATGCCATTATAAATATCTAAATATCTCAGCTCTGGAAGGGTCTAGAGCCTCCATTTTTGCACTCAGGTCTAAGTCCCATGGCCCTCTATCAGAATCCAGAGTTTTCAAGAAGATTGGAGAAACTTATTTTTCGCACACAAAAAAAAAAAACATAAGGGGTACCACTGTCGTTTTTTTTTCGAGGTCAAAATTTAGATTTTCTTGAAACTCTGGATTCTGATAGAGGGCCATGTGACTTAGATCTGAGTGCAAAATGGAGGCTCTAGACCCTTCCAGAGCTGAGATATTGAGATCTCACGTAGCATTTATGCCATTGTAAATATCTCAATATCTCAGCTCTGTATGCCATTATAAATATCTAAATATCTCAGCTCTGGAAGGGTCTAGAGCCTCCATTTTTGCACTCAGGTCTAAGTCCCATGGCCCTCTATCAGAATCCAGAGTTTCAAGAAGATTGGAGAAACTTATTGTTCGCACAAAAAAAAACATAAGGGGTACCACTGTCGTTTTTTTTCGGGGTAGAAATTTGATTTTCTTGAAACTCTGGATTCTGATAGAGGGCCATGGACTTAGATCTGAGTGGAAAATGAAGGCTCTAGAGCCTTCCAGAGCTGAGTATTGAGATATTCACGATAGCATTTATGCCAGTTGTAAATATCTCAATATCTACAGCTGGCATGTATGCCATTATAAATATGCTAAATATCTCAGCTCTGGAAGGGTCTAGAGCCTCCATTTTGCACTCAGGTCTAAGTCCCATGGCCCTCTATCAGAATCCAGAGTTTCAAGAAAATCAAAATTTTAGACCAAAAAAAAAAGTAAGGGTACAGCTGCGATTTTTTGGTTGGATTTTGATTTTCTTGAAACTCTGATTATAAATAGAGGGCCATGAGACTTAATCTAAGTGCAAAATGAAGGCTCTAAGACCCTTCCAGAGCTGAGATTTGGGTATTTACGTAAGATGGCATGACTAGTAGCTCAGCTTGATATGCACATCATAAATATCTACAATATCTCAGCTCTGGAAGGGTTTAGAGCCTCCATTTCATGCACTCAGATCTAAGTCCCATGGCCCTCTAATCAGAATCCAGAGTTTCAGAGAGAAGTTAAAATTTTTTTTTCGCAAAAAAAAAAAACATAGGGGTACCACTGTCGGTTTTTTTTTTCGTGACAAAATTTAAATTTTCTTGAAACTCTGGATTCTGATCCAGGGGCCATGTGACCTGACAGTGACACCAAAATAGGAGGCTGTAGACCCTCACCAAGACTCAAGATATTGAGATTTACGTAGCATTTGTGCCATGGGAGATATCTGACATATCTGAGCTCTGTGTGCCATTATAAATATCTCAATATCTCATAGTCTGTGGGAGGGTCTTGAGCCTCCGTTTTTGCAGCTCACGGTATAAGTCCCATGGCCCTCTATCAGAATCCAGAGTTTCAAGAAAATCAGAATTTTTAAACACAAAAAAAACAAAAGGACGAGTGGTACACTTTTGTGTTTTTGAGATTTCGGGTCAGATTTTCTCTTGAAACTCTGATTATAGAGGGCCATGGGACTTAGATCTGAGTGCAAAAATGGAGGCTCTGACCCTTCCAGAGCTGAGATATTTCAGATATTTATAATGGTCGATGTTGTCCATATGTCGTGATTGTCTCATGATTTAGTATCATTTTTTGTGTGACATTATATGGGAGCTTTACTGAAGTATGATTGGATAACAACCGTCCAATCTCATGGATATGGCTTTGACGTTTAGGTGAAAATCTCCAGAAGTTAAAAAGACTGACGCATGTGTCATTGTAATGGACACAGAATGGGTTAATGGTAAAGGAGGAAAGCGAGACATGTAGACAATATAACATACTATGGTAAGATGTGAGCTAGCCTGGATGCAGCCCAAAACTGGGCCACTTTTGACAACATAGACTCAATCCTGAGGTAGTATGATCAAATTCCGGTACGACCAATCGAATTGCAGATGAGCTTGAATTCGACAGGTGATATGCAGAGGTAATCATATGTTATCAAAGGCAACTTAACTGTCTCCTAGAGGGTGAGCTGCCAGCTGAAGATAATGTACAGTCCATTGTTGGTATATTTGTAAATCGACAGCACGTAATTTATTAATAAAAATTGCATAGGTGTTGGAATCAAAGATATCCCAATTCCCCATGATTAAGAAAATATAAGTTATTAGGCTGGCTCTGAACAAGTTTAAGACAATTAATAAAGTATATGGTAGATATAGTTTCCTTTGGTGGCACACTCATGAAGGAGTAGCAACACTCAATTTATAACTTCTAAAATAAGTGAAGTTAGGCCCATTTCTGTATTTGACAATATATGCAAAATAGCTAACTACTCCGTCTCTGATATAGTTACCAACTATCAATTGAGTGGTTATCGTTCAACTAACTGGTCTTATCCGTATAATCAACCAACAAATTAGGCTCATCTTATTATCAGGAAAATGAGTATGCCAAAGTCAGGCTATATAAACTATTTTCAAACATAATTATGAAATATGTTGATATAAATAATACGCATAATAAATATATAAAAGATATATTATGAATAAACACTGATAAATGGCTGCTATGTAAAGTAAAATCAGATTTGAAGTTGATGAGAAATGTTTGAATTCACATAAAGCTGTTCCAGTTAGTTTGAATTGATCCGCAATTTTTGTGTTCCTTCCATGGGGTAGTGAATACACAGTATGTGTGGTCCATGTGGTGGACACGATTTGTTCGTATTGTGGTAGAAGTAAATTACTAACACTGACCTCTCGTTTGACTGGTAGGAAACATGGCAAATCTGGAAGTTTAAATGTGTTGCTCTGAATGACCGTAACCTCGAGCCGACATTACGGAAAATATTCCTATAATTACCCATACGCAATAATAACAATAACCCTAACTTATTGCGAGCTCATAAGCCCCCTATAAGGGTAATGGGGGGCATAACCACTGGGCATAACCCCCCCTAATAACCGTCCCTCTTACGGGCATGGACCCTATCTACCCTAAACAAATTAGCCCGCGTCAGGAAATACACTAGGAACACTAGAATCACGGAGGTTTATTGTCAGAGGTGGCAACTAGCTGTGCACTGACAACTAACTC